>ML784834.1:645292-669541 GCA_009831015.1 Picea engelmannii
GAGTGACTGGTGCTAGGTGGGTCATGGGGGTCTGGAACTGTGTACATGAGGGAGTCTGACAGAACAATAATTGACTCTTCTGGAATCACCTCCTCTACAATGACCATTGGAGGCATAATTTGCTCCCCATCCCGAAAAATCAGAGAGGTCGAAGAACCCTGGACGAGCTTACGAATTCGATGCTGCCTAGAAGCATAGTTGTACCTAGAAGGCCCTATCTTGGCGCTTACCACGCTCTCGTGGAATGGCAATGGAGACAAACCAGACTGTAAGTGACTTGAGAATTTGCAGAGCGGGGAGAATGACATGAGAAAATCCAAAATGCAATATTTGATCTGAGTGGGAGGAACCATAACACACCCAAAGGAAGTGGAGGGGCACCAAAGGAGCTGAAATGACTTTGTGCATGCCTTCCATACCCATCATCATCCACCAATCATGGTGCACTAAAGTCGTCATTAAACCTACGTAAGGGAGATGTCGAACCTGCTATGAAGCACCTTGAATTTTTCCCTCCCTACAAGAAATGGGAGTGAGGGTGACAAGCTCTTTTAATACTAGGATTTGCATTCTAGCGACGTGGCACCCCATCCAGGGGAGGGAAATCATGTTGAACGATTTCCATGCACTGGAGAAACAATGGAGGAGTTGGGGAGATTCGAGCATCCATTTGAATCATCTCCTCCTTTGAGATGGCTCCTTCATTATCCAAGCGATCTAATACCTTGTTAGCCTCTCTTTTCACATGGGAAGGGATGAGAGAGAGGGTGGGTTGTATGAGGGATCTAAATTATTCAAGCAAGCCTAGAAGCCTGCAACTTGGGGAGACTTTGATGGATTGGAGCCATGGATGATTTTTGAAACCAACGAGATTATCACCTGTTATTCCCATTCCATAATGAGTTGGTTTATGTTGTGACAAATTTCCAGTTTGACCCCCTTGATGATACTCCACAGTTCTACTGCATTGTTTGTGTTAAGTCTCAAGTGGCCTACTGTGATGTGAAGAATTCGTCAAGTACTGTCTCGGAGAACGTCCCCAAAGCATGTTGGTCTTGGATCATTTCCTTTGCGCACTACACTCTCTTGTCCTCGGCTTCCTCTACGAACTTTTCCATGTCTCAGTCATCCACCCCATGGAAGTTTGGAGCAAGGAATGCCCCTAGATATGTTGGGGCATTGGTGCCCAAATATGGTGAGTTTAGGGAGAGGAGCAGGGTTGCAAGCAGAGATTCAATTTTCTCTACACGATGGTCCATGTCTTCCAACTGAAAGTGGAGGTCGTCGGCGTCCTTACGGAATGAAAATACCAAATCTTGAAGAATAGAGACCGAATATCTAAGTTGTCGGCACGAAGCACAGTCCGGTTGGAGAAGATATTGGCCCAGAGGCACCTCCAACTGTAATTCTTTCATTTGAGCATTGAACTCCTCCAAAGAAGGCATGTAAGGTGGAAACGAGGGGAAAAAGGGGGTGGAGAGGGAGCAAAGGGTGGTGGACTATATGGATGTGCAAGAGTTGTTTGTGAATTTGAAACCAGATCCGGGAGTAGTCCAGGAGCATAGCCCAGAGAATTACCCTGAAGGTAAACCATTCAACCCTGCAAGCCCATGACGATGATAGAGGTGGAAGACCACTTTGGCCTAGGAGGACTGAGTGGATGACGGGGGTGAGGAAATAAGTGCAGGAGCGAAGGTAGGCGGGTGTCGATTGGCCATGGTCGCTTTGTTCTGGTACCAAAGAGAACCCCTCTTTGGATTCTTGTGAAGGTGAGGCATAACCAATTGAACATGAGGGTGAGGCGGAGGTGCGAACAGGGAGACCCAGGTGGGCACCAGAGAAATCGACAGAGTGCAAGAGTAGCATAAAGGAAAGGATGGTGGATGCAAACTAGAAGGAGGGGCGTCACCATAAGAAGGAGACTGGAGAGTAATTGCACACATGTGCAAAAGGACTGAATGATGTACTTCCTCCATCGCCATACCAAGAAGCTGGCGCAGGGTGCACTGGAGCAGTTAGTTGGGATCGCGTAGCATTTAAGAGTTGCATAGCTCATAAGGAAGTAATAAAGGCAAGAGGGAAGCTGCACTTGTCATCACGTGATCCGTAGAAAGGTGGCAGATGTTGGGTTCTCACCTGGACGCATGGAACGCTCTGACACCCTATTCGGGGAACTTAAATTATTAAAATTTAGAAAATATAAATTTGATTTTCTATATATATATTAAAAAATATTATTATTAAATAAATGAAAATTATTATAAACATGATATAAATAATATAGATTATTATATATAATGTAGAAAACATATATAAACTTAAAAAATCTATTACTAACCATGTAAATAATAAAGTGAAGATGTTATGATCATATTACAACAATAAATTGAAAATCCCAACAATCTTAATCTTAACTATAGTTATTATAGCGGAAAAAGATATTATAATTATGTTAAAACAATGTAAAATAGATTAATTGAGCATTTAATTTGTTATTACAAATCTTAATATTATAGTTATTATAGTGAAAGAAGATATTATAATTATATTAAAACAATGTAAAATAAGTTAATTGAGCATTTAAATTTGTTATTACAAAATAAATATGATATTGATTTTTTTTTTTGTTTTTGGTAAAATTGGAAGTAGAAATGAACCATTGTGTTGGTTGCCCTTCCAAAGGAAACACATTAAAATTGAAGGCTATAGTGAGCAAGGGGGGAGGCAAGGAGAACTTGGGAAGTTTGCAGAGATGATATCTTGAAGAGTGTATCTTGCTTGAAGATCAATTGACAAATGAGTCAAGGAGTTTGTCCACAATGAGTGAAGGCATCTTTGAGCCATGACCATTTGCATTTATTTTCGTGAGTAACAATGCATGAAATTTTTGGGCATGCATAGCTCACCCATTGTAATGAAATTCTGAAGAAAAATAAATCTTTGTTGTTTATACTGTGTGGGTGTAATCTTCTCTGTGGAGGTATATTGTGGGTTTGGTTTAAGTTCTATTGCTTGAAATTTATGTTCTGGTTAGTAGATGAAAGTTTCATTAGCTAAATCCTCTTTGAGTTGTGTTTTGTATTGTTGATTGAGTTTCCACTGACACAAATTGTATTTCTTTCTTTGGGTGTTTTATCTTTGCTTGGGAAAATTTAGAGACCCCTGGGTGAATTTACGTTACCCTTGGGTGTTTGATTTACTAGTTGGGTGAATTTAAAGACCCCTAAACATTTTTCTCTGATGGTGAGTGCCTAAACTTTCCCTTGGTCATTTTTCTCTAATGTAGTGATGCAGGAGTGTCGCCTTCAAAGTCAACAACTCACACATGGACGCAAACAGATGACATCTCGGCAATGACAGAATTTCAAATCGAGTATTTAACTCAAAATTTAATTGGTTGTTGAGATATTTTTTTTAACAACATTTTAAAATGTAACTTGTTTGTAAAGTCTTGAAGGACTATAAGAAATTGAAGATATGGAGTGTCGACTCTATCTGGAAATAAATAGTAGTTATTGTAATAGGACATAGTAGGTAATAGCTTTGAATTTGAAATGATAGATTTCAGAACAAGACGAGAGAGCTCGTGGAACTGGTCCTTAGATAGTTTTTCAGTATTTCATTGTAATATACTAGAATAGATAGACAAAATAGAGAGATTAGTATAGAAGAGTAGAGGGGCAGAAACACTATGTATTTTGTTTTTCATGAATGAATAAAATAGACAGAAATTGTCCCAAATCCTTGGACTATGTTCATTCGAGTGTGATTGAATGAATGTTATTATGTGTGTATGATTTATTCTAGTTCGTTCATGTATGATTGTTCGAGAAATTAACTATATGAGTTTGTGACAAAGCTGGTTGAGTTTCAATCATTTCTCCTTTGATACTTGTATGCAAGGTGTGCATCTCGAACACAAGGACTGGATCGACTAAGTCTAGGATCGACTTGGAGAAGTTTAGAGAGAATCAGAGAAACTCTAACCAATTGCAAGGTATGCACTGCATCAAGAATCAAACAAGCTTTGAAGGACCAGCGTAGAAGAACGCCAGGTGGGAAAGATTTTCTTTTCAAGAAAATCATTCAAACTGAGTTATTTGAAATCCTGAGAATGCAAGGTGTGCGTGGGAGATCGAAATCCTTTCAAGGATAGAAGCTCAAAAGAGATAACACTTTTCATGAAGTGTTGACGAGTTCCCAGAGACGAATTCATAAGGAGAATAAAGGTTTGGAACCTTTGAAAGAGAATAAATCTTCCAAGGTGGAGAGATATTAGAATCTCAAGAGGAAGAACGACTGTGATCGTTGGATCATAAAGAAGAATATCGACAATTGTCGGATCAAAAGGAGGTGCATGAGTTTTAGCACTTCGCGTACATAGGAGAGAGTAGTTATCGGATTTGAATCTTGAGATTCTCGAAGTCCGAAACCTTGGAATAGAATCTCGACCATCTGATCAATGGGATAGATCTGAGCTGTCATATCATTGGGAGCGAAGACCAAATGTTGGATCACCAGGAAGAACCACAACCGTTGGTTGATGTAAGCTCAGGAGGGAGAGCGACTTGAAACTTCCGGAGCGTGGAGAGTCGAAGAGCCATAGCATATTAGGACCATTGAAACCAGGAGGGTACGTGTCAGCAACTTGAAAGATCTAGAGGAAGACGAAAGTTGAGACTTGAAACACGTGAAGCGCGGAGAGCCGAAGAATCGTGAGTGGTTGATCTAGGAGGAGACACTTTTCAACAGATCTCGTACTCCAGGGAGAAGCTGAAGTGAACCTTTAGTTTGATAAGTGGATATCGCGAAACAAAAAGTCTTGAAATCATCAGAACCATCCATCATCAGAAGACAGGTGGCAGCCGATCAATATTTCACTGACCCGCAGAGCGGAAAAGTCAAAAGACAGATTTGTGAGAATCCACGAAACACGAATTCATGAAATCATTCCAGCCATTGGATCTGGAGTGATAGGTGTCGGGGATCCACACACATCGTAGGTTTGAGCATTGGGGGAATATGAACGGACGGTGGAAATTGTCGGATGCAGGAACGTCGATACCCGTGGACCGTTACATCCAGTGGAGTTGCGGGGAGGACAAAGGAGAGAACCTTTAAACACTTGCAATATCAGGAGGGGTAGAATCCATTAGATCTATAGGAGCATGATCCGTCGGTTTGGAGCACTCCGAAATTTCGGTATTTCAGGAGTCGGAAGTTTGGAGGAACTAACTACCTGGAAGTCCCAATACGCGAAATCCCGATGCGATCAAAAGATGGGCCCCATGTTGTGGCGAATGGTCACATGAGAAGAGATAAGGGAGGAGATAGTATTTGATAAGCTCTTTTTAGAGTTTCAAGAGTCGGGGAGTCAGGGTTGACTCGCTCGCAAATTCTTGACACACGAAACCGCGAAACTCCTTTTTGTATGAGCATGCGGTCACGACCAGTGGTCGTGTAGAGGTGAAGCTCATGTTTGGTGCTTGTACATGCGGGTTGAGTTTCGTATTTGGACCTATTGAATTTTTTAGTAGAGTTTCCAGCAGGGACCCGAAAGAGATACTTCAGCTCAGAGATTTAGAACGATCTAGTGACCGGGAGGTTAGCGGGCCCTACCGAGGTAGGGGGTCTACATCAGGTGGTATCAGAGAAAGGTTTTGAGTTTGTTTGGAGATAGGAGACAAGAGGATAAAGGAGGAAATTTGGTATCATTTGTGGCATCAAAAATTCAATTTCTGTTTGTAGGCGACGTAGTGAAATCATCCCACCCAGAAGGTGCAGAGCGATTACAGAAATGGAAGAAGAAATGAGGTGACTTCGAATGAGATTGGACGCCATGGAAAGAGCACAGAGAAGAGCACTAGATGTTGGTGATGTCAGTGAAGTTGAGATCGAAGAAGCAGAAGGCGAAGAAAATGTAGTACAGGATGTTGCACAAGATCGCTTGATAAAAGTTGTTTCAAAAATAGGAGCAAGAGCAAGGATAGAGGTACTTATGTATGAAGGCAATTTGGAAGTTGAAGAATTGTTAGATTGGGTACGTGCTATGGAAAAATACTTCAATTACAAAGATATCGAAGAAGAAAAGATGTTAAAGCATGTAGTGACAACACTGAAAGGTCATGAAGCATTATGGTGGGATGAACTGCAAGTCGAACACAGGAGAAATGGTAAGCGAAAAATTAAAAACTGGGATATGATGGTAGCTAAGTTGAAGGCCAAATTTATCCCGAAGGATTACCAAATCAATCTTTATAGAAGATTGCAGAACCTGAAACAAAGGGGTCTATTAGTGAAGGAGTACACTGAAGAATTTTACTGACTGAACATCAAGGCTGGGAAGAAAGAGAACGAAGATGAGAAGATATTCAGATACATCAATGAGCTGAGATATGAAATACAAGAGGATATTAGCATGATGTCGGTTAATAAATTCGAGGATGCCTATTAAGCAGCCTTGAAAGCTGAAGAAAAATTGGCCAGGAAGCAAAGCCAACAAAGCAAAGGAGGAAATTCAAGCAGAGGCAAGGGAACCAACAGAGAGAAGTTCCAGAAGTCGAAGCCTGAAGCTGACAAACAACATAGTCACCATGAGAAGGGTGGAATTTCTAAAGGAGGGACATCATGGAGGAAGAATTTCCTTTTCCAAAGGTAGAGGAAGAGGAAGAGCAAGAGGAGGCGTGGTTAAATGTTATACCTGTGGAAAAGAAGGACATAAATATTGGGATTGTCCCGACATAAAGAGAGAAGGAAGAGAAGCATACATTGTTGAAGCACGGAAGCATGTGGAAGCAGAAGCAACATAAGGAAGAAGAAACCTCATGATGAGGAAAATTATTCTTAAACCATAAAAGGAACCAGAGGAATCAGTTCAACGAACAAGCTTGTTTAGAACTTCTTGCAAGTCAAAAGACAGAGTTTGCAAGGTGATCATAGATAGTGGGAGCACTGAAAATCTAGTATCCACAAAGATGGTGGAGAAGCTGGAATTGAAGAAAACTTCACATCCAAAGCCATACAAGGTATCGTGGTTACAGAAAGGACATCAAGTAATGGTAAGTCAACAATTCCAAGTTGAATTTAAAATAGGAGGTTACAAGGATGAAATATTATGTGATGTAATTCCTATGGATGTTTTTCATATTTTATTGGGGAGACCGTGGAAGTATGACCAAAAGGTTATTCATGATGGAAGGAAGAATACCTATACCCTAGAGAAGAATGGTAGGACACATATGTTGTTGCCCATAGAAGACAAAGAGAAAAAGACATAAGCTAGTTCAAGCATTCTTCTCATGAGTGGGAAGGAGCGCTTGAATGAAGTCAAGGAGAAGAAAGAAATGCAGTTTGTTGTAGTGAGGAAGCCTAGAGTTATCCTTACGAATACTTCTATAGAATAATTTCATGTAGAAATCTAGGAACTATTAGAAAACTTTGTTGATATAGTCGTGGATGAGTTACCACACGCATTGCCACCTATTAGGAGTATAAGCCATCATATTGACCTTATTCTAGGAGCTATTTTACCAAACAAAACAACTTATAGGTTGATACCTAGAGAGAATGAGGAAGTCAAAAATAAAGTCCAGGAGTTGTTGGATAAAAGGTTAGTCAAGGAAATCCTAAGCCCATGTGCAATACTGACTGTATTAAGCCCAAAGAAAGATGGAGGATGGAGGATGTGTACAGATTCCTGAGCCATCAACAAGATAAACATTAGATATAGATTCCCTTTACCGAGGATGGATGATTTGATGGACTATTTGAGTGGGGAAAGCTATTTTTCCAAGATAGACTTGAAGAGTGGATATCATCAAATACGAATGAGAGAGGGATATGAATGGAAAACAACATTCAAGACAAATGAAGGATTGTTTGAATGGTTGGTCATGTCGTTTGGGTTGACAAATGCACCAAGCACATTTGTGAGGTTAATGAATGAAGTGTTGAAAGACTTCATATGTAAATTTGTCATAGTATATCTGGATGACATACTAATCTTCAACGAGACAGAGGAAGAACACTTAAGACATTTGGCATCAGTGATGGAAAGGTTGCAGCAAGAGAAATTGCTGATAAATCTGAAGAAGAGTTCTTTTATGAAGAAGGAGCTCATATATTTGGGTTTCGTAATCTCTTCAAATGAATTGAAGATGGACCCAGAAAAAGTGAGAGTGATCAGAGAATGGTCGTCACTGAGCAGTATATTTGAGGTAAGAATTTTTCATGGGTTAGCGAGTTTTTATAGAAAATTTATCAAAATTTTCAATGGCATATGCACACCCATGATGAATACTGTGAAGAAGAAACACAAGTCCTTCAATTGGACATGGGAAGCTGAAAAAAGTTTCAAAGTATTGAAAGAGAAAATCATAAAACAACCAATTCCGGTCTTACCACATTTTGGAAAAACATTTTAGGTGAGATGCAATGCAAGTGGATTAGCTATTGGAGCAGTCTTGATTCAGGACAATAGGCCAGTCGCTTATTTCAGTGAGAAACTGAATGACACCAAGAAAAAGTATTCTACGTATGAAAATGAATTTTATGCAATGATTCAAGCTTTGAAAAAATGGAGGCACTATCTAATTCCTAAAGAATTTGTCTTGTACAGTGATAATCAATCTTTGTAGTTTATTACTAGGCAAGAAAAGTTGAATCAGAAACATGCAAAATGGGTAGAATTTATGCAGAATTTTACTTTTGTTATTAAGGACATTGTTGGAACTGCTAACAAAGTTGCAGATGCTTTGAGCAGGAGGAGTTTGATTGTATAGGAATTCTAGGTGGAGACCTTGGGGTTCGAACACCTCAAGGAGATGTATAAAGAAGATGCAAATTTCAAAGAAGCTTATGAGGTATGCAAGAATCCCTTATTGGGAGATAGAAGCCCATGGACTGAATATTTGATCCAGGATGGATTATTTTTCAAAGGGAGCCAATTATGCATTCTGAAATGCTCAATGAGAGACAACCTACTGAAAGAAAAACACAGTGGAGGTTTATCTGGACACTTTGGTCATGATAAGACATTTGCACAACTAAGAAATTCGTATTATTGGCCAAGCATGAGAGAAGACGTGAAAAAGTTCGTGAACAAATGTAGAATTTGTCAGTATGCAAAAGCAAGACAACAAAAAACTGGTTTGTATCAGCCATTACCAATTCCAGAAAGGCCGTGGGATGCAATCAGTATAGATTTCATTTTGGGATTGCCTAGAACTCAAAAAGGGAGTGATTCCATATTTGTTGTGGTGGATAGATTTTCAAAAATGGCACATTTCATACCATGCTAGAAGACAAGTGATGCCACACACATCACCAATTTGTTTTTTATAGAAGTAGTAAGACTACATGGATTGCCGAGGAGAATAGTTTCAGACAAGGACACCAAATTTGTAGGACACTTTTGGAGGACTCTATGGAAGAGGTTGGGGACGAACTTATCATTTAGTTCAACATATCACCATCAAACAGATAGATAGACTGAAGTAGTAAACATAAGTCTCAGAAACTTGTTGAGAATTTTAGTCACTGAGCAAGGTCGACAATGGGATCAGATTCCATCACAAGCATAAGTTGCATTCAACAATTCAGTGAACAGGAGCACAGTAAAAAGTCCATTTGAAATTGTGTATGGTATACAACCAAGAGGGATTACAGAGCTGAGATATCTGAATCAAGATGAGTTCAGAAGTGCTAGAGTAGAGAATTTTGTGACAGAGATGAAGAAACTCTATGACAGAGTCAGAGAGAAACTACAGGACAACAGTTAGAAATACAAGAGCAGAGTTCATCAAAAGAGAATAGAAGTTCAACTCGAAGTTGGGGATGAATTTTTAGCTCATTTGAGAAAAGACAGATTCCCAAGGGGAACGTACAACAAGTTAAAAATGAAAAAGATAGGACCATGCAAGATTCTTAGAAAATTCGTAGCCAATGCTTATGAGATTGAGTTTCCAGACAATGTTGGGATATCATCGATATTGAATGTTGCAGACCTGTATCCTTACAGGAGAGATGAAGGAGGAGAATCAAATGATCATAAAGCAATTCAGTGGGAAGAGAAATTTCCCACAGCAAAAAAACCTCAGATGGAGAAAATTATTGAACAGAGGGATGGAAAGAAAACCAGGAGAAAGACATATCTTGAATATTTATTGAAGTGGAAAGATCATCCAATGGAATATGCAAGTTGGGTCACATAACCTGATATTTTGAAGCATGGAAAGATAGTTCAGGAGCTCATGGACAGGAGTCCATGAGATTTTTTAACCAGAGGAGTATGATGCAGGAGCATCGCCTTCAAAGTCAACAGTGCACGCGTGGAGGAAAACAGATGACATCTCAACAATGCTAGAATTTCAAATCGAGCATTTAACTCATAATTTAATTGGTTGTTGAGATATTTTTTTTAACATCATTTTGAAATGTAACTTGTTTGTAAAGTCTTGAAGGACTGTAAGAAATTGCAAATATGGAGTGTCGACTTTATCTGGAAACAACTAGTAGTTATTGTAATAGGACATAGTAGGTAATAAATTTGAATTTGAAATGATAGATTTCAGAACAGGACGAGAGATCTCGTGGAGTCGGTCCTTACATAGATTTTTAGTATTTCATTGTAATATACCAGAATAGATAGACAAAATAGAGAGATCAATAGAGCAGAGTAGAGGGGCAGAAATACTATGTATTTTGTTTTTCATGAATGAATAGAATAGACATAAATTGACCCAAATCCTTGGATTATGTTCATTTGAGTGTGATTGAATGAATTTTATTCTGTGTGTATGATTTATTATAGTTCGTTCATGTATGATTGTTTGAGAGATTAACTGTATGAGTTTGTGATGAAGCTGGTTGAGTTACAATAGTTTCTCCTCTGATACTTGTATGCAAGGTGTGCATCTTGAATGCAAGGAGTGTGTTGACTGAGTCTAGGATTGACTCAGAGAAGTTCAGAGAAAATTAGACCATGTGAAAGGTGTGCACAACATCAAGAAGCAAACAAGCTTCGAAGGACCAACGCAGAAGAACGTCAGATGGGTGACAAGCATTTTCTTTTCAAGAAAATCCTTCAAAATGAGTTATTCGAAATCCCGAGAATGCAAGATGTGTGTGGGAGATCGAAATCCTTTCAAGGATAGAAGCTCAGAAGAGATAACACTTTTCGCGAAGTGTTGAAGAATTCCCAGAGAGAAATTCATCGAGAGAATAAAGGTTTGGAACCTTTGAAAGCGGATAAATCTTCCAAGGTGGAGAGATATCAGAAGATCAAGAGGAAGAATGACTGTGATCGTTGGATCATAGGGAAGAAGATCGACAATCGTCGGATCAGAAGGAGGTGCACAAGTTTTAGCACTTCGCGTACAGAGGAGAGAGTAGTTATTGGCATTGAAGCTTAAGATTCTCGAAGTCCAAAACCCCGGAATAGAATATTGACCATCATATCAGTGGGATAGATCTGAGCCTTCAGATCACTGGGAGCGAAGACAAAACATTGGATCGCCAGGAAGAACCAAATTTGTTGGTTGTTGTAAGCTTAGGAGGGAGAGTGACTTGAAAATTCCGGAGCACAGAGCGTCAGAGAGCCGAAGCATATCAGGACCGTTGAAACCAGGAGGGTACGTGTGAGCAGATCAAAATATCTAGAGGAAGACAGAAGTTGAGACTTGAAACACGTGAAGTGCAGAGAGTCGAAGAACCGTGAGTCATTGATCTGGGAGGAGACACTTGTCAACAGATCTCGTACTCTAGGGAGAAGCTAAAGTGAACCTTCAGTTTGAGAAGTGGATATCGCGAAACGCAAAGTCCCGAAATCATCAAAACTGTCCATCGTCAGAAGAGAGGTGGCAGCCAATCAACATTTCGCTGACCCGCAGAGCGGAAAAGTCAAAAGACAGATTTGTGAGAATCTGTGAAATGTGAATTCACAAAATCATTCGAGCCGTTGGATTTGGAGTGAAAGGTGGCAGGGATCCACACACATCAGAGGTTTGGGCATTGGGGGAATTTGAACTGATGGTTGAAATTATCGGAGGGAGGAACGCCGATACCCGTGGACTGTTAGATCTAGTGGAGTTGCGGGGAGGACAGAGGCGAGAACCTTTCAACACTCGAAAGATCGGGAGGGGTAGCAACCGTTAGATCTAGAGGAGTGTGAGCCTTTGGTTCAAGATGCTCTGAAATTTCGGTATTTCGGGAGTCAGAAGTGTGGAGGAACTAACTACCTAGAAGTCTTGATACATGAAATCCTGACACGGTCAATAGATGGGCCCCAGGTCATGGAGAATGGTCACATGAGCGGAGATAAGGGAGGAGCTAGTATTCTATAAGCTCTTTTCTGAGTTTCGGGAGTTAGGGAGTCAGGGTTGACTCACTTGCAAAGTCCTGACACGCGAAACCACAACGCGCCTTTTTGTATGAGCGTGCGGTTAGGACCTGTGGTCGTGTGGAGGTGAAGCTCATGTATGGTGCTTGTACACGTGTGCTAAGTTTCGTATTTAGACCTATGGATTTGTTTAGTAGAGTTTCTAGCAGGGACCCGAAAGAGTTGATTCAACTCATATATTTAGAATGATCCGGTGACCGGGAGGTCAACGGACCTTACCGAGGTAGGGGTTTTCATCATGTAGAGTTCCTAAACTTACCCCTAGTCATTTTTATTTGATGTCAAGCTCCTAAACTTGCCCCTAGTCATTTTCATCTCATTTCGAGCACCTAAAATCTACCTTGGCATTTTTCTTCATTGCTGAGCTACTAAATTCGTCATCAAAACATTTTCTTCACCACTGGTTGACTTAATTTCCCCCCTAGGAGTTTGTTTTCCACTACTGGATGACTAAATCCATCCACTGAGAATCATCCTTCATTTTGGGTCTTGGACACAAAGATCGTTGTGTAATGAGTGTTGGGAATGAGCCTTCCCTTAAACATGGTTTCAAAACTTAGTTGGAATTGGTCTAGAAGCCACAAGTAATGCAAACTAGGCAATAAACGAACCAAAGAGTAGAGAAAAAAATATAAATTATGCAAAAATTTGCGTTGATGAAACGGAAAGGCCATAACTTATAAGCCCACCATTTACAGATCACATATAGGGTTGGGGCTAAGGGTCACCCCTACCAAATAGACTTGGAAATATCAACCTCTTTAGAAGAATATATGTTACTAGTAAGACAAGCCAATTCATCCACAAAAAGTGTTTCGATGTTGTTGATAAATGATGGGACAAGCACTAGAACTTGAAGCATCACCCAAATGAAGGGCCACTCTAATTTGTCACAGGCCTCCTCAAAATATTTTTTTATAAACAAAGTATCAAGGATAAACAGTTTATCCATCTCCATTCCCTCACATATTGTGATAAGATTTATAAGAATATATCTCCCCCAAAATAATTTGGTTTGTTTAGGGTGAATGATCTTGGAGAGAAAGTGATTGATACACAAAATCAAGGCTTTGAATAGTATTTTTTGAGACATGCTAAGTAGAGTGATGAGTCTCCAATTGGTACTCTCCAAGCCCCCTTCCTTATGCATTAATTTGATAATCCCTTGATAAATCCTTGCACCTAGCGATCACTTGTGAAGTGATTCATGATAAACACCCAATAAGTCAACAGTTTCAAGCCAACAAATTCCTAGATAACCTTTGTAAAATCAACGATCGAAACTATCAAGGCTAGGGGTCTTATTGTTGGCTATCTCATGCAGAGCTGTGGAAATCTTGTCTAGAGATAATGTTTTGTCACATGCTCTATTTTTTTTTATCTTCAATAATCTTACATAGAACAAAATGAAGGCACTTTTTGGTAGCTTCCTGTAATGCCCCTCAATTTACAGATTAAACATTTCATTTCTTGCTATTTTATGTCAAATTGATATTGTGGAAATTATTGGAAAATAATTATGCAGAACTATGTCATCATAAACATTGATGAGGAATATTTTTGTAACTTTTATTTTTAAATTTATTTAATTAGCAAGAAACACACTGATTAGAAAAAACAGTTACAAAGAGAAAATCATTATTCCATGGGTGAGTGAAAAGGATAAAAACCACTAGAGTGAATTATTGTCCATGGGACAAGTGGAAACCTACTCCCAAATATGTGGGATGTGAGGAAACAAGTTAGCACAAAAGTAGGCCAAGAATATTCCCTAAGGTTAGGGATGAGGCCAACTTGAAAAGACCTAGGCAAAGCTATTAAAAACAAGTATGTTATGAGGTAGGACATTGTTGAGTACTTGTGAATAAAAGAGTTTGATGGTTCTGTGAAGAACACAAACTATGATAAATCTAGAGAAGGTTATACAGTTTTCAGTCCCCATGGAATAATGATTTAGGCTCGGGGGTGACAAGAACAAGTAATTTTGGTTGTTCATGTCTATGGTTGGGAAGAACTGGTTTTCTACTTAGTTTGTTTCCAGTTATTGAAGCAGGCTCATATACATTCTCTTAAATTATTTATCTTTATTTTGTTAATGATTGATCAACATTACATTAGAGAATGATTGCAAAATATACAATGTTTCTTACAGTAGAGAATGGTTTCCAAATTTATAGTATTTATTTATATCTAAGAGAATACTATGTTCATTTTATTATTAAATTGTTTGTAGCAAGAAACATCAATATGCCTATAAAATGTTATCTGCTTTGGAAAAATTATTATTTATAAATATTGTAGTGAGAAAGAAAAGAAATACTTAGCTTCTCTTTTATTTCCAAATAAGTTTAACTATTCAAAAGACAAAGTTTGAAAACTCAAAAAATTCTTGGTTGGAAATATAAAAAACCAGATATATAGAGTAAACATATTACAAACTTAGTTATATATGTTAAACATTTTTGTGTATTGTTTTAATTTCAAAAGCAACTTTCTCAAAAATATATAAGAATACCTATTGAACAACATATATTATAAAAAGTAAAGAGAATGATGCTTTTAACCTAAATTGAATCAAAACTATGATAACGAATGCAAAGTTCATAACGAGAGAACCATTTCAATACAAAATATGTTGCAAATATAAAAATAATATAAAAGTGTAAAAGAAAGACTCGGGGTTTAACACAATATAATGAGGTATTATAACCAGAGCCTTACTTCAAGATATAGCATGATAATATTTTAAGAGGAACCCGAGAAATCCATTGACCATAACGTCACGGCTTGAGGTAAAACAATGAAGTAATGATAAACCCTTTTTATAAAAAACAAAACCATTTAAGCGTTGGAAAAATAAAAAAGGGTAATATGTATAATACCAAAAAATTAGTAGAAATATATGTGAGATGGAAAATCCAATAATCATACCCTAACGTTGGAGTCAATCCAATTTATATGGTTAACAAAAAAAAAAAAGCTAAAAACTATATCTTGGCTTTTTTATCCGAGATATATTATAAACCCATAAATAGGACTATAAAGAATATTATAGAGTTACCAAACCTTTGTAAAAAGACTCTAGAGAATATTACAGAGTTACCAAACCTTTGTAAAAAGACTCTACACCTTGTTAGCGTCATCATTTTTTCAGTTAGATTCAGTCTTAGATGAGTCATGGTCCATGTGTCAAAGCGTGTGAGGTCAGGTACTGAACAACGAATGGGTCGAAGTCAGCAAGTGGTCGGTATGGCCCTTGGAGTCGGGAAAGGGTGTCAGAATCAAACAAGTGTAAATTGTAAAGGTCTTTTCCCAAAAGGTTGGGTCCTATCAGAAAGAGGGATTTTACGTGCTAAAGGTCAAGGCAAGTTATTAGAGTAAAGCTCACATCGATAGATATAACGACCATCATCACCTCATTATGAATTCAGAAAGGATAATAAATCACGGCGCTCATATCAAGTATACTCTGCAGCTCTTATCATCTGTACTTTACACTCTTCGAATTGTACCCATCGCGCGAGTGTGCTACGCAAATCTTCACCCTGCTTCAAAATTTCTCGTCACCATGGATTATGTGTCCTCTGTCATGATTCTATCCATCGCCCGTTCCGTTATAAATTCCAATCATTATGCGTCTATTTCGTTTACCATCCAAGTTTTTGTGTTTTCTATAATTTCTCCTACAAGCCCTGAGTTTCTCGCTGCGGGAAAGCCGATTGCCATCAGCTATGTCGCAAGTCAAGTCAGTCAAGATTGCCGCATTTTTTTCAGTCTTAAATTATGGTTTAGAAACTGTCAGAGTTGGCCACAAGCTAGTCTGTCAGGCGACAATTCCCCTCATAGTCATCCTCTCATCCTCAGAGTTTTTGTCACACCCAAATTTTCTTCCGCGCTCCCCTACTGCGACGAGACCGTAGTCATCATTGTCACAACATCGACCTGTTCCTGCACCGAGAGTTTTCGTGGCGCCTAGGGGTCATGCAGTGAATTCCTAAAGTCATTTTTTCTCATCGCACAAAGTTCTGCTACCGCCCCTCCGACAGGTCTGGGCTAAGAATATCATTATCCATTTGTCGTGCGAAGGAGCTGTCATCTTTCACTACCGGGCCCACAGAATAAACATGCATTGCACCATGAATACATCCCAAAACATGAGGAAGAGTATGCGAAATGGCAGAGCTCTGAGGCCCGAGCCTCAAGACTCGACATTGATCAACGAAGATCCAAATGCCAGGGAATTGATTGAACATGTCATATGCATGCACTATTGCGAGAAAATCCAAGGATGCAATGAGAAACTGGCGAAACAGTTTGCACTCAGATTTAACGGGTTCCGTGCGGTTATTGCAGGAATCACATTCCGGGTGACGGAGGAAAATCTGTCAACCACGACAGAGATCCCTCCGTGTGGTGAGAGGTGGTCTAAGGGCATGCCTTTGGACGTGCTATGCTATGAAGAATTCATCAAACCAAACTGCTTGAACGAGAAAATCAGAATGAGAGTTCCAAGTAGGTATCTACGGGAGCCTTTTCAGAAACTCCTAAAGCTGATTGAAAATTATTTCACCTATGAAATAAGGTCTGACAGAATATACCCACATCACATAACACTGTTGATTCATTTCATAGAAATAGGTCATTTAACTTACCTTTCTTATTGCACCAAAGTCTAGGAGGAATGGCGGACATTGTCCAAGTCGAAGAAAACTAGCCAAAGAAGAACTTATCCCATATCTCGCTAATCAAATTGTTGATAGTTGAGGAATTGAGGTGACTGCGCAAGGACTGGGATTTGTTTATGCTTTTAGCCAACATCCCCAGGGACCCCAAAGGAGATCCCCCTCTACCCATAGGAGAAGCAGCACCTCGCAGCGCGGAAGTGGGAATAGAAGGGGCTGTGGGAAAAGGAAAGATAATGGAAGTCTCTTCTCCCCAACAACCAGTACCCCGGAAAAGAGGTAGGCCAGGGAAGAACAAGGAGCCTAGGGAGGCCCAAGGTCCAAATGAACTACGCGCCCAATCGGTTGCTGAGAAGTTACTCACGCACGTTGTTCGGTTAGAACCTATCGAGGGTTTAAGATGGGAAATCTGTGATAGATGTAGAAGGCCAAGCACTGAAAGCATGGATGTTCAGGAGTCGTCGCAATAACTAAAGCAAGTGCATCTCGCTATTGTCGATTTGTGCCAGGAGAATAGAGAATTGAGAAGGAATTTAGCAGAAAGGACTGTCAAGACATCATCGTCACAGAGTCGAGAAGGGAATGTGAATTGGCTCAATAGACAACTCAGAGAAGCACAAGACATGATCATCCAGTTGCGCGAGGAACAAAGAGTTTCAGAGGAGAAAATCGAGAAGCATTTCAAGGAATGTGGACTGGCAATGGAAAACGTTCGCGCAGCTCTAGCTAGTGCTCAAGCAAAGTTGAAGGGGAGCGGGGTCTTGCGAAGATAGGTAAAGAATCTGAAAAGGCACAATTGGTCCCTCAGGAAAATGCTTAGAAATCAAGATTGAAAATAAGGCCAAAAACATAATTGACCCGACCCCATTTTTTTCTTTTTGAACATGGCACGAAATTCCTCTTTCCCCATGTCATGTTTCCTATCGGGAAGAAAGGAATCTCACGGGTATCTGTGCGGTGGATATACGTCATGCAAATGCTGAAAACCCACCTGTCGAGAAGGACAACTGTAGGTGGAACACACAATAGTTTTGAAGAATATGTGTTGTCCCCTGACTGTTGTTGCCATCTGGGAAACATGAGTGATAGTGCAGGGTTACCCGCCATACCCACCCATCACATGCATACCACAACCAATGATCGTGCAGCATCAATCAAAGCCCGTTACACTAGGTGGCAGAATTATGACAAAGCGCTCAATAATTCAGATGACCCTTCAAAGGAGAAGCACTGACACATCACTTCTTAACGATGGAATATTGTTGATGAATGGACCATCATGGTAAAGACGTCGGTTATGACATGATTGGGTACAATCAATTTCATATTCTTAGTAAGTTCCATTCAAAAAATCATCTAGCCAAAATAACCAGAGCCAAATTTCTAGGAGTAGTAGTTGGGGGCATGGCATCCCAAGAGGCACATCGTTTTCTATATATTGCATATTTCCAATGTAAGCCAGGTTGGTTGGAAAAGTACTATAGATAGTGACTGTTGAATGTAAATTTCGAACCTGATTGAAATATAATGCAAAGGTCCTGAGAGTTTGATGAAAAGATTCTAATGGTGGTGGTTTGATGTATTGTGATCTCTCTTATGTACATGTTTCCTATTTTATGTATATCCATGTATGTATTATGTTTAAATCAGAGCGTTTTATAAGTCTATAATTCATCACACGGTGCTTTAGACTTCGCCATTTAAACGCCTGTGTTTTCTTCTAAGTAATTTTGAATTCACCTCCAATGGTGCTTTGAGTTGCTTTATGTCCTTTTCTCTCTCCTCACACAACGATTTTGAAATGAAAGACCATTGCTTGCTTATCCTTTATCCTCTCAAGTTTTAGTTACCAAGTCATTTATTTCTTTCAACTTTTTTGCAATTTGACTTCATGGCCCAAGGTTATGTATTCCCTTCCTAATAGAAACAGAAACATTGCACAAATGCAATGAACCTAGCCAACAAATCAAAGCCATTATCTGTTTAGAGACTGAGTCTCAGAGAGAGCCCTCTCTAGGTCAGAAAGGCTAGTTTATGGTCTTAAAGTTGGTATGTAGGTTACCTCTATCATTCGTTTTCTCAGCCAAATGAATTTATGGATTTATAACATCTTGGTGTCGTTGCTAGGGATGAAGGCTACTATTCTCCTCGGGAAGAACGACATTGTTTTAGTTATAAGGTTTGAGAGCAACACACACTTAGGCACATATTGGTTGTATTTCTACTCTGGTGACTCCACACATCAGAAAATTAGTTCGAAGGTGACTTCACTGGCAATGAATCCAGAGTTCAAGGCACGAAAGGTGAGCTAGTGCTTTGAAGAATCTACATTTTGAGGTTTCATTCAGCTCCTATATTGTTTTAATGGAAAATCCAGAAGGTGTTGTGGCAGCTGTAAGAATTTTTGAACTCTCTTATGTTGCAAATCAATAAATCTATGTTTCGAAAGTTTAACATGATGATGTCCTTGTTTTTGGAATTAATCAAAAGTTTCAAATGGTTGTTGAAACCTTAAGAGATTTTGTATGTGCGTCGGATTTTTATGTTGAAAATCTCCATTTTTCTTTGAAAACGATACATCCTCAAAATTGTGAGAGGGATATGTTTTCCAACATTAGTTTATTATTATCCTTTTTGCATGGGCATATTTCAATGGAAACATTATGTGAGGAATTTTGTTTTGAAAGAATGGAAGATGATTTCTTTGAAGAGTCAAATGAGGTAGAAAAACCTGTGTCAAATATTGATTATCTTCAACAGTCAAACACACAATATTCTCTTCCTCTTTATACAAGAATCTCATATAGCAATCAACTAGTGTTTGACTGCTGCTATCCAAGCTCGGGGAAATCTCTTCTAGGAATTTGTAAAGAACAAGTTTCCTTTGAAATTTTTTAAGGAAATGAAGGTAGCCAGACAACATATGATGAATATGAAGTTGAATCACAAGAATGCAGCAAAGCAGACATAGTGACTTGCATGCAAGATGCATCATTGCCAGCAAAGGACATGCAAGGACAATCTAATCTTCAGTTGGAACAACAAAAAGAGGTATTCATCCCTGACCTTTTTGATCCTATAGCAGCTTATATGGAAGAAATTCTTAGCCTGAACAGTCAGTTGTATTTCCATAGTGAAAAATAGTTTCATCACCAGTTGCCTTTGCCTTTACACCATCTAAGTTTCATTTTGTTCAAGCACAGTCAAAGAGACAAATTATGTGAGCAACAACTTAATTGGCTCTATTGTAAATTTGAGGTTACTAGATTTAGTACTTGTTCCCAACAAGTAGGGTAGGATGTTTGTATATAAATAAGCTTGAGGATCAAGCATTTTTTATCAGTTTCAGTTTTAGTTTTCAACAGACTGTGGCCTGGTTTTCAGTTTGTGCATATTTTTGTTTGTAGCTTGTAAAAGTTTTAGATTTGGGTCATAGGTTGAAGGCCTCAGAGTTCCGAAATTGGCCCAATGGAGTGGACCTGGTATACTGTTATTTTCCACCTCACTGGGAGGATGGCATCCTTATTGGAGCCAGCTGTTAGCGTTGCCATTTTTTCAGTTAGAGTCAATCCTAGATGAGTCATGGTCCATGTGTCAAAGCGTGTGAGGCTAGGTACTGAAAAATGAATGGATCGAAGTCAACAAGTGGTCGGTCTGTCCCTTGGAGTCGGGAAAGGGCATCAAAATCAAACATGTGTAAATTGTAAATGTCTTTTCCCAAAAGTTCGGGTCCTGTCAGAAAGAGGGATTTTACGTGACAAAAGTCGAGGGAAGTTGTTAGAGTAAGGGTCACATTGGAAGATATAAAGACCATCATCACCTCATTATGAAGTCAGAAAGGATAAGAAATCACGGTGCTCATATCACGTATACTCTGCATCTCTTATCATCTGTACTTTACACATTCTGAAGTGTACTTATCACGTAAGTGTGCTACGCAAATATTCAGCCTGCTTCAAAACTTCTCGTCACCATGGATTCAATGTCCTCTATCATGATTCTATCCCTCACTCATTCCGTTATAAATGCCATTCATTATGCATGTATTCTGTTTACCATCCTAGTTTATGCGTTGTCTGTAATTTATCCTACAAGCCCTGAATTTCTCGCTGCGAGAAAGCCGATTTCCATCATCTGTGTTGCAAGTCGTCAATATTGTCACATTTTTTCCGTCTTAAATCATGGTTCAGAAACTGTCGAAGTTGGCCACAAGATAGTCTATTGGGCGACAAGTCCCCTCACAATCATCCTCTCATCCTCAGAGTTTTTGTCACACCCAAATTTTCTTTCGCGCTCCCCTACTGTGACGAGTCCATCGTCATCATTGTCACAACGTCAAACCATTCCTGCACCGAGAGTCTTCGTGACGCCTGGGGGCTGCGCAGTGAATTCCTAAAGTCATTTCCGTTGATCGTGCAAAGTTCCACTACCACCCCTATGACAGTTCTGGGCTAATAATATCATTATCCATTTGTCACACAAAGGAGGTTTCATCTTTCACTACCGTGCGCGCAAAACAAACATGCATTGCACCATGACAACATCCCAAAACATGAGGAAGAGGGTGAAAAATGGCAGAGTTGTGAGGCTCGAGCCTCAAGACTCGACGTTGATCAATGAAGATCCAAATGTCAGGGCATTGTTCAAATAGGTCATATGCATGCACTATTGTGATAAAATCCAAGGATATAATGTGAAACTGGTGGAACAGTTCACGCTCAGATTTAACGGGTTCCGCGCGACTATTGCAGGAATCACATTCCGGGTGACGGAGGAAACTCTGTCAGTCGCGACGGAGATCCCTCCGCATGGTGAGAGGTGGTATAAGCGCATGCCTTTGGACATGTCATGCTATGAATAATTCATCAAACCAAACTGCCTGAACGGAAAAATCAGAACGGGTGTTCCAATTCAATATCTACGGGAGCCTTTTCAGAAACTCGTGAGGGTAATTAAAAAGTATTTCACCTGTAAAAGAAGGTCTGATAGAATATACCCACATCACATCAGACTGTTGATGCATTTCATAGGAAGAGGTCGTTGAACTTACCTTTCTTCTTGCACCAAAGTTTGGGAGGAATTGCAGACATCGTCCAAGTCGAAGCAAACCAGTCAAAGAAGAACTTATCCAATATCTCACTAATCAAATTGTTGATAGTTAAGGAACTGAGGCGACTGAGAAAGGACTGGGATTCATTTCTACTTTCAACCAACATCACCAGGGACCCCAAAGGAGATCCCCCTCTACCCATGGGAGAAGCAGCGCCTCGCAGCGCGGAAGAGGGAATAGAAGGGGCGGCAGGAAAAGGAAAGACAATGGAATTCCCGTCTCCCCAACAGCCAGTACCCCAGAAAAGAGGCAGTCTAAGGAAGAACAAGGAGCCTGTTGAGGCCCAAGATCCAAACGAACTGCGCACCCAATAAGTTGTTGAGAAGTTACTCATGCGCTTTGTTCGTCTAGAACCTATTGAGGGTTCAATATGGGAAATCTACGACAGATGGAGAAGTTTGGGCACTGAAGGCATGGATGTTCGGGAGCCATCACAATAGCTAAAGCAATCACAACTCGCTATTTCTGAGTTGTACCACGAGAATAGGGAATTGAGAAGGCAGTTATCATAAATGACTGTCGAGACATCATCGTTGCAGAGCCGAGAAGGGAATGTGAATTGGCTCAAGAGACAACTTAGTGAAGTGCAAGACATGATCATCCAGCTGTGCGAGGAACAAAGAGTGTCAGAGGATAAAATCACGGAGCATTTCAAGGAATATGAATCGGCAATGGAAAACGTTCGCGCAGATCTAGCCAGTGCTCAAGCAAAGCTGAAGGGGAATGGGGGCTTGCAAAGACAGGTAAAGAATATGAAAAGGCGCAACTGGTCCCTCAGGAAAACGCTTAGAAATCAAGATTGCAAATAAGGCCAGAAACATAATTTACTTAACCCTGTTTTGTCTTTTTGAACATGGCACAAAATTCCTCTTTCCTCGTGTCCTGTTTCCTGTCGAGAAGCAAGGAATCTGACGGGTATCCATGTGGTGGATATACAAATGTTGAAAACCCACCCGTCGAGAAGGACAATTGTAGGCGGAACACACAAATTTTTTGAAGAAGATGTGTTGTCCCTTGACCGTCAATGCCATTTGGGAAACATGAGTGACAGTCCACGGTTACCCACCATACCTACTCGTCACATGCATACCACAACAAATGATCGCGCGACATCAATCAAAGCCCGTTACACTAGGTGGAAAAAGTATGACAAAGCGCTCGATCATTCACATGACCCTTCAAAGGAGAAGCGTTGACACATCACTTCTTAACAATGGAATCTTGTTGATGACCGAACCATCATGGTAAAGACATCGGTTATGACATGATTGGGTACAATCGTGTTCCTATTCTTAGTAAGTGCCATTCGAAAGATCATCTTGCCAGAATAACCAGAGCCGAATTTATAGGAGTAGTAGTTGGGCGCATGGCATCCCAAGAGGCACATCTTTTTCTATATATTGCATCTTTCCAATGTAAGCCAGATTGGTTGGCAAAGTAGTGTAGAGAGTGGTTGTTGAATGTAACTTTCGAACCCGATTGAAATATAATGCAAAGGTGCTTAGACTTTGATGAAAATATTCTAATGGTGGTGGTTTGATGTATTGTGATCTCTCTAATGTATATGTTTCATGTTTTTTGTATATCCATGTCTGTATTCTGTTTAAATCAGAACATTTTATAAGTCTAGAATTCATCGTGCAGTGCTTTAGACTTTGCCATTTAAACGCCTGTGTTTTCTTCTAAGTAGTTTAGAATTCATCTCCAATGGTGCTCTGAGTTTCTTTATGTCCTTTTCTCTCACCCCACACAACGATTTTGAACTGAAAGACCATTGCATGCTTAGCCTTTATCCTCTCAAGTTTTAGTTACCAAGTCATTTATTTCTCTCACTTTTTTTGGAATTTGACTCCATGGCCCAAGGTTCTATATTCCCTTGCCAATAAAACCAGAAACATTGCACGAACGCAATGAACCCTGTTATCCCCGATATCTAGGGATAACTAGGAGATCATGTCTCGAGGCCCACATGGTCCTAGACATGGAGTACCGAGAGCAGGAGCGACTTAAGCATGGCCCTGGAGGGCCCATCTTTCTTCTTCTCAGCCAGCTTTGTCCTG
>ML784834.1:681496-700158 GCA_009831015.1 Picea engelmannii
ATTATTGAAAGCTAGAAAAAATTCATATCTCTCAACTTAAAACCCTATTAGCATATTCAATTGCATACAAATGACATTGAATATGTCCCTGCAATAACATTCATAACTAGTTCATAATATTTTCTATAAAAACAATTGACAGAAATGATAAATTGCAAAAGATCTGCATAAAACATTTAATCAACAACAATGCACAATTGTATCAACCGATCATGAATTAGCACTTCCTTATATTCACTCTTCAAAAATAATTCATCAGATTGAAAGACAAGTAAATGCCCCCCAAAATGACCTTCAATATTTCCTAAAGATTGATAATAATATACAAGACTCCAATTTCAAATTTTCCAACCAAGTTCCCCTTTTGTGATAAATCACAATGGCTCTTCATTTCTTCTTCTTTGGTTACAACCACTCCATTTTTCCAAGAAAATCCATGAGACTTTCTTATAACAAATTGATGGGCCTCTTACCCAATAAAAGTATGCCCGATACTACTTCCACTTGGTGGGTAAATTTCTCATAAAAAATATGGATATAATCTCAACGAATTTGTGGCTCGGTTTTCAATCAATTAGTGATCCTTTTCTATGCAAATCATGACCCTATTTGTTGTGTTTTAATTGCCAAATTTATTGCATTTTTATGGTCCAATTTTTCTACAAACTTTTTCCAAATGTCCGCGATCTGGTGATCAAGATATTATATGATTTGGTTCTTCATTTTTTTGTGTTTTGGTGGCATTTTCCCGAGCGATTTGGTAACTCCAATATCGACCATTTCGTGCCCTTAATCTCTATTAAATCATGGATCCAATGTTGGGAAATTTATGATCATTCTTTGAGCAGTTTGTTGGTCAAAATCCTTTGCAATTTGGTGGCACTATTTTGGTGGCGAATTGGTCCTCCTTTATAGAAATAAAACTAACTTTAAAATGTATTACTAAATATCTTATTTACAAAAATAAAAATATCTATCTATCTACCATTAAAACCCTATTCAAAATATTATGCCGACAAAAATTCTTAGGATAAATCAAAGAAAACTCGCAACATATAAATTCAAGCAAAGTTCATTGATGGGTAAGTCTGAGTTACAATTTCAAATTAACAGGTAATCAGATCGAGTTTTGAAAATCAAAATGAATCGTGGATATCGAAAACCCATAAGAAGCATGATTTGAGAAAAAAATAATGATTTTTTTCAAAGATTAAATTCCATAATATTAACTCTTGGTTGAATTATTTTAATCCACCAAACTTCCCAACTGATTCAATTGAGCAGTGAAACCAAAACATTGACGTAGATGCCGAAATCTTTTGAAAACCAAAAATTAAATGAGCTCATAAGATAGTTCCAATAAGCTTAGATGAATTTGCAAACATAATTATGTGAAATTAAAACATATAGATTCGGGTAGTGCAGCCATTATGCATGAAAATAATAAAAATCAAGTGAGACTAAGACAATTTCATAATTACAAGAGGAAGGAAAGGAGAAAAGATCAACACAATAAACAAAATGTCAAAATGTCATCCATCATGAGTTAAACCGATCAATATCATAAGGCACAAAAATCTCATTCTCAATTATAATTCATAAGAACTAATCATTTGAATCATGCAAACCAAAAGACAATGAAGAGATCAACAAAAATCAAAGACCATCATCAATCAAGATATAAAGCAGTTCAATGTAGAGCTCCAAACCAAGGTTTAGAAACCAAAAATAGGATCAAACAATAAATAAGATGGTAGTTTCAAATTTTAATGGGGGGGGGCTTCATTTTTGAGAAAAAGTGAAGGGGGAGTTGTTGAAGCATTAACAATTGGTGACACACTAGAAGAATTGGTTATCTCTATAAAAAAATATAAAGATTTTGCTTCAAATTTGAATGCTAAGGATAAGCTCATAAACGGCAAACAATTTTCCAAAGATTATGTGTAGCACAATAACACCAAATTTTTAGAATATATAAACCAAAATTTCAAATACTAATCATCTAACATACCCTTTTCAAAGAGCCATTAAGGGAGGTAATTTTCTTGAATTGGCCACACACTTCTAATTGGATTTGGTTTGACCATAGACTTTTAACTTTTATAACAAATAGATATCCACATAAGTGTCTTCCTCATCTCTCTTCTCTTGACATTTCTTCGTTGCTAGCAAGTGTCCATAGCCCCAATGAAGATGCCTTGGTATCATACAAGCATGGCCCCGCTGTCAATGAGCATATATAACCCAGAAGGGTTTACTTGTACTTCTTACACTATTAAAAGTGATTTCAACTTCCTATTTATTACATTTCACATCATTGCTCAACATTTTTTATTTGTGTATAAGATTTGTTTATGCAAATAGGGTGTGTAGAAAGTGGGGTGATATGAGAGTTTCTTTGATTTGCTAAATAGATGTTATGGATTTTTAGTTTAACCCAAAGATTTTCCAAAAAACCATCATAGTAGTAGCCATCTTATTAATGTGATATGGATGGAGCTTAAATGAAAATAGAAGATAGACACTTTCCTCCACTTATGAATTATCATTGTATTTCTTAGTAGGCATATGTGTTCCACCACAACTATCGGTCAATGTCTAACAACTTATAACTTCATAAAGGTATTTCAGATGGAGCATCCCATGTTTTCCACGACTTGTAAGAATGTATTCAGTGTGTGGTCAGATTTGATCCTACCCTTACACTCAAACTCAAGGATTAACCCCATGCAAAAAGAAGGTCCCAAGTCATATAAAAGAACATCAACAACTAAAATAATAAATAATAGATGAAGATAATATCTACAATAAGGAAAGTGTTGAGGTCAAAAACCAAAGCATGAAAAATAAAATAAGATAAAACTAAACTAAAGAATTCCCAAAAGAAAGTTGTTAGTTATTATGTTCAATGGTAAAAGATATTCAAACTGAACATAGACTTAGCTCCAAGGAGCATAAAACAATTTCTAAGCCATCATAATATTAAAAATATTTACAAAAATATTTACATCAAAAAATCGGGAGAAAAACCAAAGGTAAAAACTTAAGAAACCGGTCTTTAATTTCAAACTAAAGATCACACCTTAAAATGATACCTAGGACACATTACAAGACCTGAAACATAAAATAAGCATAATAGTAAGAATCAAGAGTCACAGAATCAAGAAAAACATTAAACATCATGGAAAACCTTAACTTCAATTCTCATTCATCAATTCCCCTTCCTGGTAAGCACAAATTCCTTAAAATAATCAGTAAATCATATATTCAATTTATTCATGAGATTTTTTTTTTCAAGTTGTCATACCTAATCGACTTTACTACTGCAAATAAAAACTTCAAAAACACAAGACCCCCAATCTTAGAAATTACATCATCGTGTTTCACCAAAGTATCAACTGTCTCTTGTCAAAACTTATATATATATATATATATATAAGTTCTCTTATGCTTCCATGCCGTACGAGTTCTGCATGAGGCGAGGCCGACGTGTGATTTGCAGTGCTAGTGGATGCTGCCATTGTTTGGGGCCAAGTCATCGCTCTAAGAGAAATTGAGGGCCACACTCTTTCCCATTTCATCGATCTGTTGTTGCTTGAGTCGAGCACATGATAGAAAACCAAAGCCATTCCAAGTGAGGTTTATGTGTGAGAAAATATCTAGTTGTTGTCTACCATTTTTTGATATGGATAACTTTAAACTTGGTGACTCTAAGAAATTCGAAGGTGCATCCAATTATTCCTCATGGAAATATTTTATGGAGTTCATCCTGATTGAACGTGATGTCTTCTCCATAGTTTATGGGAAGGAACCAAAACCGACATATCCCAATGATCAGGCCAGGTGGAGTAAGAGAGATATAAAGGTTCGAATGATTATCTCAATTAATTTGAGATCTTCTTTGGTTGTACATGTGAGGGACTGCAAGATGACCAAAGAATTTCGGGACAAGTTGAAATCCTTGTTTGAGTCTTCGATCATTTCGTGGAAGATGTTCCTCAGAATCAAGTTGAACACGTGCAGGATGGTCGAAGGAGAGAGCATCTCTTCTTATCTTGATGGGATCAAAGATCTGAGGTCAAATAAATGACGTTGGAGATACAATCTCAAATGAAGAATTGGCAGCTATTTCTTTAAATGGTTTCTCTCATGATTATGAAATGTTTGTAAGCAGTATTGCAGGTAGAAAAATAGTGCTAACATTTGAGAAGTTGTATGATATTTTCCCATCCGAGGAAATGCGCAAGAAAGTGAAGAATCATAAGGATTCATAAGATGTTTCTTTGTGGTCAAAGTAGAAGAAAACCAGAAAGAAGTGGCAGAAAGGGAAAGGAAGAAAAACCCCTCAACAACCATCCAATGGGGGTAAGTCTTCTTCATGCAAGAGAAACCTCTCAAAATTCAAGTGCTTCAATTGTAATCAAAAGGGCCACTATGCACAGGATTGTCCTAAGAAGAAGTTTAAAGCTGAAAAGGTACATGATAAACACCACGATAAGGATCAGTCCAAATCACATCAAGGTAATTCAACTAATGGAGTTGATAAGTTTTTGAGTTATTTTGAAAATTTCTCCTTATTATTTGCTCTTTCCACTAACAATTCTTGCAAAGATGTGTGGTATATTGACTCATGTGCAAGAAAACATATGACACATCATAAGGAGCTATTTGCAACTCTTCAAGATAGATAAGGAGAATCAGTGTTCTTGGGTGATGATTGAGCTCATGAAGTAAAAGGAATAGGAACAATTCATATTTGAATGCCAAAAGGAGGTATCACACTGATTAAACATGTTTTGTTTGTTCCTGGTCTCAAAAAGTTTTTTTTTTTTTTTTTTTTTCAGTAAGTGTTGTTGCAGACCAAGATATGGATGTTAAGTTCAACAAAAGTAGTTGTACTACCATTAACCTCAAGAATAATAAGGTGATTTGCAATGGATTCATAGATGGTGGTCTATACTAATTAATTGCAAGTATTGTTGAACATAAAGCATTGATGCATGACGAAAGATCACTGGTAGAGCTATGGCACAGGAGGTTTGGTCATCTGAACCTTGATAGTCTCAAGAAATTCAAGAAGATGGTAAGAGGTATGCCACAATTTAATGTTACGAGAGGAGTTGTATGTGATGATTGTTCCATGGGGAAGCATCATAGAGATCCCTTCTTAACAAATGATGAGAAAATTGTGAGGAAACCATTAAACCTTGTTCACTTTGATGCATGTGGACCGATGAATACTCCTTCTATTTTTGGATAGTTGTACTTTGTTACCTTTATTGGTGATACTACTAGGAAGTGTTGGATTTATTTAATGAAACATAAAAGTGAGGTGTTTAATAAATTTTGTGAGTTTAAATCCTTGGTAGAAAATCAAACATGTTGTAGCATCAAGATATTAAGGAGTGACAATGGGGGAGAGTACAAGTCTCATGAGTTTGTTTATTTTTGTAAGAGGTCTAGGATCAAGAGGGAGTATTGTATTCCCTATACTCCTCAACATAATGGACTAGTTGAAAGTAAAAACATGAGCATTGTCAAAACTACGTGGTGCATGTTGGAGAAGTTTGGTATGCCACGGTTCCTTTGGGAAGAAGCATGTCAGTAGTGCACACATTAAATAGGTGTCCTCATAAGTCTTTGAGGGAAGTTACACCTAAGGAGGAATTTTATGGAGTAAATCCTTTTGTTGATTATTTTAGATTGTTTGGTTCTCCAGCATATACTTAAATACCTTCAGATATGTGAACAAAACTTGAACCTACCAAAAAAAGAGGTGTATTTGTTGGGTATGGTGATGAGCATAAGGGATACAAAATATTTATTTCTAGTGAAAGGAGAACCGTACTTTTTAGGGATGTTATTTTTATTGAATTTGGTTATAAAATGACATCTAACACTCTTGATATTGAAGTGTAGCCAGATGTGCCAAAAACCAGTGATAAATCAAAAAACAAGGAAAGTAAAGATGTCATAAGTGATGACATAAAACAAGATCAATCAGATAAAAGTGACTAAAGATCATGAGGAACATCAAGCAATATGCATGGAGTTTCCTATGTGGATAAAGAGACTAGCAGAAGGCTTGAAAGATGAAAACAAGCCAAAAGTGTCTCCTCCCAGGAGATCTTCACGACCCATAGTTCCAAATAGAAAGTATGAATCTAATCTTGTTGCATGGATGAGTGACTTGATTGATTCTGAGCCCAATAATTTTGATGAAGCTTCAAATTCTAAATAGTGGATTGAAGCTATGTAGGAAGAATATGACAACATCATGAAGAAATATGTGTGGGATCTAGTTCCACTTCTTAAAGGAAAGAAATTCATTGGAAGCAGATGGATCTTCAAATTGAAGTATAAAGTTGATGGTCCCGTCGAGAAGTATAAGGAAATATTTGTGGCAAAAGGATTTAGTCAAAAGCATGATATTGACTATGATGATACATTTTCCCCCGTTTCCCGGTGTACTACCATAAGGAGTGTTCTTTCCTTAGTTGCCAGTAATGATTGGAATCTTCACGAGATGGATATGAAGATGGATTTCTTAAATGTTGTCTTGTAGGAAGATGTATACATACAACAACCTCAGGGATTTGAGGTTTTTGGAAAAAAAGGTCTTGTGTGTAGATTGAAGAAGAACCTATACGGTATTAAAAAAGCTCCTTGTGCATGGTACACTTGTATTGATGAGTGGTTTCAAGAAAAGGGAGTAAAGAAATCATCTATTGATGCTAATATATACTTTATGCATGATGGTGAGAGCATTTTTATTGTTTTTTTGTATGTAGATGATCTTATTTCAAGTGTAGATGATGAAGGTTTGATTCTTTGGTTGAAAAATGAATTGTGTAGAGAATTTGAGATGAAGGATTTGGGTTCCCTTCATTATTGCCTTGGTTTATAAGTGTGGCAGGATAATTGTTCTGACTCAAGCTAAATATGCTATGGAGGTCTTAAAACGATTTAGAATGGAGAATCATAAACCCATATCCACACCCATGGATCCTTGTACCAAACTACAAGTTGATGATCCGAGTGAAGAAGTGGATGGTATGTCGTATCGTCAATTGGTTGGTAGTCTTCTTTACTTGTGTAATACTCATCCTGATTTATCATATACTATGAATGTACTAAGTCAGCTTATGGTGAATCCAAAGAAGGTCCATTGATAGGTAGGTAAAAGGGTCCTTCAATATTTGAGTGGGACCATTTATTATGGTCTAGGGTACGAAAGAAACAAAGATGTGTGTCTCCATGGGTATACTAATGTAGATTGGGTCGAAGATGTAAATTCAAGAAAGTCCACTACAAGTTATTGTTTCTCCTTGGGTTCTAGAATGGCTTCTTGGAGTAGCAAGAAACAAGATTGTGTTGCTTTGTCATCTACAGAGGCTAAGTATATTGTTGCGTCTACTAGAAGTTGTGAAGCAATTTGGCTTAAGAAATTACTTCTTGAGCTTGGAATGATGGATAAGAGTCCTATACTTCTCTTTTGTGATAATCAATCTTGTATAAAATTGGGTAACAATCCATTGTTTCATGACAAATCTAAACACATTGAGACCAGATATCATTATATTAGAGACCTCATCCATAAGAAGGAGATCTACATGGAATAGTGCTCTATAGAGGACAATGTAGCTGATATTTTCACTAAGGCTATACCTAAACCAAAGTTTCAAGTTTGCAGATTTGGAATTGGATTGCTTGTACCTAGTACTATTTTGGAGATGAAGTGTTAGGATTAGTGAGAATATTGCTAGAAGTTTTTGGTTGTTTTTATTTATCATATTGTTTGGATTTGTTTCTCTACGTAGGTACTTAGTTGTGGTAATTTTTGGAGGTTGTTGGATCTAGGGGATACACTCTTTTTTGGGTGATTGTATTTGCTATCTTAGACCAAGATTTATTTGTATTTAAGTTTCTTGAGATGAATGAAATCACAATGAATAATTTGAGTGTGTTTCCTCTTCATTTACGAGCAATTTTTTCTGTCTGATGATTACAAGTTTGTTATTTAATTTGGAGAGGAAACTGAGTTCAACATAGATCAGTCTCTCTCTGAGAGAAGAAAATGTTATGGAGGCAATAATACTGTATTTCTAACAATTTCATGTATTGGAGATGTCTTATTAGTCCCTGCCGAAGGCAAGCAGGGACTCTAGCATTCAATATGGTGTTGACCATTAATTAATTTGTGTTTGACTAAAAATATTTTTTGACAGTCCAAACTTGTACATAGGAACGAAAACAAGTTATTATTTTTATAATATTTAAATTGAATTTCTCAAACATCCTATTAGCTAGACAAATTGATGTCTTATTTCCGAGCCATTACATAACCTAATTTTTCATCTTATGGCTCTCATAAGATGCATTATGTGCATTATGTGCAATGCTAGATAATACCATAACTTTGTTTAAAGATTTTATGAGGATGAAAACGACTTTATTGAATGCCTGCAACCACATCTGTCTCCTGCAAACTGTGAAAACTATGGCGATCTTACCTCAGCCATATCCACAACCTTACAAACTCTGACCAGCTTGCCCCGTGATAAATTGAGAAGCAGAGAATATAGAGAAAGAGCAGAGCAGAAAATAGTATTCAGTATATTGAGTATGTGATAAAAGAGTACATTAAAAAAGGGAAAAAGAGTTGAGCTAAATAGGCTCAAGCAAATCAAGAAAATCAAGAAATGATAGTACAACTAGCAGTGTACAGTCAAACTGTTGAGGTTACATTATATTTAACACTCCCTCTTAAACTCAACAGTTACAAACATTAGCATTGATAATGCCCAAGTGTTGTCTCTGAAAATAAAAAATGGATTTTCCTAGTGGCTTTGTAAAAATATCTGCGAGTTGATCTCATGAGCCACATAATTTTGCTTTATTCTCTCTGTTCCTCTGTGTTGCCTCAACAGTTTTCTGTTGGTTGGTCATGGCGGCAAGGTCTACTGTATCTGGTTCCACATATCCAGGATCCACTGGATCCTAGCACTCTTGTGCTTGCAAGAAGGATCTCATTGGAAGAGACCAAAACTCATAATTCTTTCCAAGAAGAATCGGTCCTTGAGTTGGTCTTAAATTGCTAGACGCGGCCATCTTTGGAAAATTTTTTTTAACAAAACAAAAAGAATTGTTAGAAAATTTTGTGTTTACCTGTTTCCTGAGCATAAAACTAGGTCTTTGAATTTCTTTTAGTGACTTCAGCCCCATGCAAATAAGCACCGAGCGCAAACTCCTTCCCCACGTGACCACTATCTGTGACCACTAGCTTAGCCCACAAAGAGTGCGTCGTGTTTCACGACCTCGAGAGTATTGGCGTGTGAGCCACTCTTGACTCTCCAACTCCCGAAATCCGAAAGGGGCTTTAACGAGCCCTCAACTCCTCTCGTATCCTTCCTCCACACAACCATGGCACTATGACCATGGTCCACTTTTCGGGATTTCAGAACTCTTGCATGCGAGCCCCACTTAACTCCTGTTTCCCGAAGCCTTGATCTCCAAAATCCCAACAGGGGTCTAGCACTTGCTAGCTCCTCCCATAATTCTCCTGATCTGACCCTCGGCTGTGACCGGGGGCTTATCTCCGAGCGCGTCACAATTTCGTGTGTTGGGACTTTGCAAGTGAGCCAACCCTGACTCCCCGACTCCCGAAATGCCGAAATTTCAGAGCTCCCAATCTAACGGTCCCGATTCTTCCACGATATGACGGCTTAGATTACGTCGGGATTTTGCGTTTCGCGAGTTCTCAAAACTCTCGCCTCTGATTTTTCGATTGTCGAAATCGCGATGGCTCTGGATCGACGGTCCAGATCTCTCTTTGATCGACGACTGCAAGTTTGTTGGGGTTTCGCGTTTCGCGAAGTTGGAGGATGGCGCACCTCTGTCCTCTCGATAGCATCAGATCGACGACTCACGATCTTTCTCGATCCAACGGCTCAGATCGAATCGTGTTTTCACGATTCGCAAATTCTCACCACCTTGATCTCTGACCTTTACACCCTGTGAAATGCCGAGATCTTGCCACGTGTCCTCCTTGATGGACGTTCACGATTGAATCATGATTGAATCACGATTTTGCGATTCGGGAGTTCTAACAACTCCGCCCTTTGACTTCCTTTAGTAGCAAGTCAGCGAAACGCCGAACGCTCGCCACGCGTCCTTTCCGATGGACGGTCCTAATTCTTTTGTGAACTCTCATTTCGCGAGTTTTCTCCGGCCTTCACCTTCGTTCTTTCGGTGCCCAAAACCCTGATGGCTTCCGAATCTTCACCACCTGTCACTCTCGATCCAATGGTTGGAGTGATTTCAGGATTTTGGGATTTCGCGTGTTGGGGTGTGGAGTGCAGTCTCCTCTGCTCGTCCAACTCCCAATTCTCGACTTGTGTGGATCTCTGCCGTGTGTCCCCTTTTCTTGATCTGACAGCTGAAACTCCTTAGATTTTTCTGTGCGCTCCTTGTCCTTTCTGAACTCGATTAACGCCTCAGATCTATTAGCAGGACGAATCTTATGGCTGTGCCTGCTTGTCCTTTCCTTCTTTAGCGTGTTCTTTGCTGCTTCTGCACAGAGTTTCTCCTGAAAAAGGAAATTCACGAATCTTTCACGAATTGGAAAGAATTTCATGAATTCTTTAAAGAATACACATATCTTTAATTGTTTCTGCCCTCTGCAACTCTTCTTCATGAATCTTTCACGATTCTTTATTGTTTCTGCCTTCTTTAGTTTCTGTTTCCTCGCACTTGCTGTTTGCAATGATCTTTTGAGCGAACTGGTGGACTGCTCTCCAAGCTTTGTGAAGTAACTGTGTCCCATGCTCTCGTTGATAGTTTAAGCTCTGTGCTTCTTAGGATCGGACTGCTCTCCAGTCTGTGTGAAGAGGCTTACGTCTAAAGCTCTGATACCATGATAAATTGAGAAGCAGAGAATACAGAGAAAGAGTAGAGCAGAAAATAGTATTCAGTATATTGAGTATGTGAGAAAAGATTTCATTAGAAAAGGGAAAAAGAGCTGAGCTAAATAGGCTCAAGTGAATCAAGAACAACAAGAAACGATAGTACAGCTGGCCAGGACAGCTGGTAGTGTACAGTCAGACTGTTGAGATTACATTATATTTAACAGGTCATATCCACCATCGCCTTTGCAAGACAACCAACTTATCCCAGCCATATCCAAACTCCGATCGCCTTTGTATCCCAGCCATATCCACCACCTTTGCAAACTTTGATCTCCTTTGTCTTCAGTGTTGTGGAGTTTTTAGTGCCTTTAATGCTGTGGAGTTTTTAGTGGAGCCCTGTTGTATGTGCTTCCTCCTGCAGAAAAAGTAAAACACTTCTCTTGAATCCCCCACCTCACCTTCTTCTACTTGGTTGTTAATCATCAGATGTTTAGAGGAAGAAAAAGACGGGGAAGAAGGATTATTGAGTCGCTTCTTCCAGCAGAAGATCGCAAACACCTTAGAAATTGTTACACCCCAGAAATTGTTGTAATCATAAACAGGTCCAGCTACAACCTGTCCTTGAGCCACTAGTTGGAATGTAGTTGTTGTACCTACAGTTTTTTCTTGGTAACCATCTCCAACAGGCACCACAGGCTTATTGTATCCTGTAGAAACATTCAACATTCACTGTGCTTATTGTATCCTGTAGAAACATTCAACATTCACTGTTGCAGGTTGTTGGAATCGCTTATATATTTCTTGTGCATGTGTTGTTTCACTATTTGGATTTGGATCCAAACAAATAAATGCTACCCCTGCTAGCCAAAGAGGCACTACTCCCACTGGCCCTATTGTTACTGGTTCTGTTGTTACTGGTTCTTCACAGGTGATGCTCCAACTGGCCCTTGGTCTGAAAGGATTGATTTGGAAGGAATGTTGGACGATACGATGGTGAGGAAATGGGCACATTGACAGGTACTTATATATTCCTTTTCTTTTGTATACTTATATATTTTTTTTGTTCCCCACGCTGTAGTTGTGTAGTCGAGCATGTCCAAATTTTGCACCTGCTTGTGTGTTTCCTGCCAAATTAGTGCTTAGGCAGAGGGAATCGAACCAAGAACCGAGATATAAAAGTAATAAACTTGAAAATTTAGAGGACATAAAGCATAAATAAATCAATGATCCTGAGCAGTAAATGAAAGACATAGGAAGAAAGTTATGTTATCAAATGCCCGAAACTACCCAAAAGGAAGTTTGGTTAAATCATCAAAGGAGACTGTTAGTCAATAAAACGGCCACTGTAACAGTCTCTACAGTTTCTAGATTGAAAATTATCAGAGCATAAGAATAAAGTAATTGGATGGGAACAAGTTTCAAACTATTGGTTTTATAATTTAAATATGCATTTTCGGAGTTTGGAAGCTGAGCAGAGTTTAAATAAGCACTATTTTGGATGGACCCGTCTTGAGATAGACTTGATGACAAAATCATTTAATTGGGTCAATGCAAATACATATTTTAAAACAAAGAAAACAAAAACATGAACTGCTTTGCAAGATGAGATCTGTTAACAGTCTAAATCAATCTTAGAAAATTCAAGAGAACGAGGTCATCACCATTTTACCAATATACGATTTGATTTGTGAATTTTGGCCCCATCGAAATTTCTGTCAGGGAAGGTGGATATATCGGGAGTCGGGAGCCATACATCAGTTAGCAGCAGAAGAAGATGATTCTCCATCCCATCATCTTAGTGGCGTGATGAATGAAGGAAAAGACCTGCAAGGGCTCTTACTTTCCATATATAGAGCTTAAAGCCCGCTTTCTTATACAACATCAGAAGATCGAGAGGCAGCTATTGATCTCTTTTTGCACAATCTCTGTATAATATTTAATCCACTGCTCTCTACTGATCGATATATCTATTCCCTCCTATCGCCCGCCTGATTGAAGGGAATAATAACGAATTTATTTGCGAAAGAGCGATAACACAAGGCCTCTGAGAGTATGCGAGCGGAAACCCTGGGAATAGATGTAAATGAAAGACATAGGAAGAAAGTTATGTTATCAATGGGTGGAAATTACAAAATCATATAGAGAATGAGATCCAGTTGGTGGAAATTACAAAATCTCCACTTCAAGCTTATGATCATTATTCTGATCCAGCAACAGAACAAGCAGCTACCTTTTTGATTGCCGGAACAATTGCTGGCGTTTTGAACCGCCATGTACTGCACCTAAGTAAACAGTTAGTCAATATCGATCTGGTCTGATAAACTGATACTCGTGCTGCTTATTTCCCTGCCCTTGCCCATCTGCAGCCTCAATGCAATGTCCTTTATCCTATGCTTGTCAAGTTCTCTGCACTATCTTCTTCGGCTGGCCCCTCCGTCGTTAGAGCGTGAAGCTCCTGCATAAAAAAAGTAGGCAAACAGGTCGTTGGTTTCCCATTCAAGACATGCGCACACCTAACTTCTTTGCATTACTTACCGACATTGCCATTGCCATTGCCATTCAATATTTGTTCGTCAACGATCCCAGTAAGACGACGGTGATGGAAGTGAATAGTAATGTAGGTTCGATATTCATTTCCTGGTGTGGCTGCCTCTCTCAAGGGTGCCTCCATCCCTGACCAGGTCCGCTAGGCCGTGTTCTTACACAGAAACCATGCCAGGTGATACAGGAAGGGGATCACTTCCCAGGTGGAGTAAGGCATGAGTGTGCAAAGGTGCTTTTAGGATTCTTTCTCAACGTGTTATTAAGATTAATCTTTAGCAATAAAGATAGATGGGCTTGATGTGTCAATATGATAGAGATTTCAATTTTCAAGGCACTCTACCTTTCTACAAGTGGCAAGTCACATATTCTACATGCAATCCTTTGAACAGGTCAAAGGATCATTGTCACATGGGTTCATGACAATATATTTTATTTTGCAAATAATTCAATGTTTTCTTTTGTTATTCGTGTGGGCTTTAAGCAAATTTATCTTGTATTAATCTTTTGTGCCCTACGAATGCCTCAAGTTAACATGGTGACTATTGTACGCTGGTTATGTATAAAGATGCTTTGTATAAGTGCAACTAGTTTATTGCCCAGTTACGGAAGACACCCGAATTGACAGAATACATTTGAAAATTCGGGTAAGATTCAATTCAACTAAATAATTTGGCTCAATTCAGTTTGATCATGTTTTTTTTGTGTAGCATAGGAAGCTTTCTTGGTTGTATAGATGTTGGGTAGTAAAAGCATCTATCAAAGAGGGCTTTGTATATTTCATGCAACGTAGGAAGCTTCCTTAGTTGTATTATGTTGTGTGTAATGCGGTGACTATTGTATACCACTTCCACCTTGGACAACAACGATTACTCCAACTTACTCTCAAGACCCTGTAAATACGTTACAAATTGTTAAAAAGATGTGACGTTCTAAAATTTTGAAAAAAATGAATGATTTCAAGTTGTATACTCCTGAACTTTTTCTGTATTGAAATTTTTCCTCACCCTTCTGAATTGAACATGAACTCGAACCTGGTAAATCTAATTTTATTGTGCTGGTCACCATAATCTAAATCTTGGAAATATAATTGGTTAATAGACTGATTTTGTGTACTGTAACTGAACTTTAATTTAATATAAGATTTTGCATGAACCCAGCTTCTCGAATTTCTGGTTCAGCAAAAGCTGGTAATGTTCAATTCCAAGTAGAGATGTTTGCTACAGAAAGCAAAGCAAGCACAAACACATGAGAAATGGGATCCTATCTTCTTTTATTTCTTATTGTAACTTATCCCCATACCTTAAAAGAAGATTATGGTTTTGTTGAAGTCAAAGTTTGTTCAATATCCGAGGAAGCTAAAGTACTTTTTTTCGAAGGATGCCCCTCTTGCCCAGAATATGGGCAAGAATATTTGGATGGAGGGCAGCTTAACTGTCAGTCACAATAGTGCCTGGTAACTCCAAGGAATTTGATTGGATTTCAAGTATGGCCTTTCATTCTACAACATGTACATGTCTCGGGTGAATGGTTCAACCGATTGAGTGAATCCACTGGGGCCTGAGAAAACTAAATTACTCTTGACAGCCAGTTCAAGTGGCGTGCTCTGCTTTGCAAAGTGTTGAGTACAGGTGTTATAAGTCATGGCTGCTAATATATATATATATATATATATATATATATATATATAATGAAATTGCAGGATAGCGTGCAAAGGAACAGGATAAATTATTCTTGGCAGCCAATTCAAGTGGCATGCCCTGCTTTGCAAAGTGCTGAGTACAGGTGTTATGAATCATGGCTGCTAAGTGCCTTGAACTATTAATGATATTATTATTATTATTATTTAAATTTCAACTAGCTTTGTGTTTTTTGATGTCAAAAATCTAGCTTTTTTATATGAAAAGGCTCAAAATAATGTTGGTATTATTGTCTATTAAACCTCTCAAAGGAGTTCCTCAAAATTTGTTTAATGGCCCTTTTAGCATGCCTCTTCCATCAAGATAGGCAATTATCTTTTTTGCTCACTATAATATTCCTTGGACAAAGAACAATTGTCTGACAAAGATCAATTAAGTGTGCCAGCACATTTGCATAGAATCCATTGTTGTTTTGGAAACAATACAATTATATTTCCTAGCTGATGTTGTAGGATCTTTGGTAAAGGAGTAACATATTTGTTGCTTGTATTGATATTATCATATTTTTGTGTCCTATAGATGATATTGAAGCCTATATCCTGTTTGCATGGGATTATCTGATCTCATCTTTGGTTTGTGCCTGTTACCTTCATGGTTACTTCATTTTCAACTGTTACTAAGCACTAGAAAATAGCGTGCTCTTTAGATATATCATCATGTTCCCTAGAGATATCTCGTAACAAGTCTTTATGGATAGAAATAATCTATTTTAAATTTTGTATTTCATTGGGTGCCTTGATCACAATGGAATCATGGATAAATAACTCAAGGTTAGTGCTTGTCCAATGGGCAAAATTTGAGGTGCTATTTCTAATAACACACCTACCTCAATCTGCTCAATTGATTTTAATTGCTGCATTAGCCATTGTGGTCACTATTTCTTGTTTGTGATGCTGGCACGAATTATGGATGTTTTTTATCACAAATTCAATTTTATAATCTAATCTGATCACCTAGTAAGTTGAGATAATAGTGTTGTTGATTGATGACACAGTTGTTAACAAATTTTGTTTTAGAGACTAAATTGATATTTGTGCATCCAAAGAGAGAGTTGTGTGCTAAAATGTTTGACAGGCTTCAATGAGAGAATAAATTCCGGGGACTGGGAAATGTTTTTACCTTTATGTTAAAATTTGGGACAGTCTTCAGTGGAAGAAGAAATTCTGGAGGGCAGTTTTTTTTTCTTTCTTCTTAAGCGGCAAATGTAGATTTTTACTACAAGTTGCATGTGTGTCTGTAGTAATTGACTCTGGACTATCCTAAGCTGCTTTATGTGCATTTGTCAAGTTTCGTGGATATTTCTCTAAAACTCTAAACTCTATGGACACAAGAGATTCAAATGATGTTTTGTGTTTAAAGTTGCCTTCAGTGTTTGGATGCCAATTGCGTATTCTCTTGGAGGATATTGGTAGATTCAAGTACGGTTGCCTTATGTTTAATATTTATAAATAAATAGCTTAGAAGAGTTGCAGAAACATTACATGTTAGGGAATTGTTGCAGTCTTCCTTAAAAGATATTTTCGGTGATTGGATCGTTTGCTGAAATGACATGTTTTAGATTTCTTCTCAAAATATAGTAGGCATGCCTTGGAAATGTTTGGTTCTAACATCATGCACAATGTGGAATGACAAAATTCAAGTTTTGATGGACGGATATGGTTTTAACTAAAGAAACCTAAAACCATGTATTAATCAATAAATGGTGCACATGTACTGTCACATACCCACTACCTCAATCAAATTTTTCTGGTCTTTTGCTGAATCAGAGCCCCCGAATTACCTACGAAGGCCTAGCGCAAGCTAGCTCTTTCTCTCTCCCCATTCCCATGTGGTCGCGGGTCATGGTCATAGTTCAAATAATCGCGGTGCCTCTTTGTATTTCACGCCTCGACGCTACAGGGGTGTTGAATAGTTTGACTCTGCAACCGACGAACCCCGATAGGGCTAGCGTCCGGCCAATAGGGACGAATCCCAACAGGGCTAGGGAACATCCAATGAGAACATGCCCCATTGCACGGTTAAGTTGAGTATAGGTGGCAGAGGGGGAATGCGACACGATAGTCAACAGGACAGGAGGGGCCCCCATTTCACATGCCACACTATTCTGGACCCCCCCCCCATTAAAGGCAGAATGACAAGGGGGGTTCAGAATTCACCTGAGTACTATTGATCAAGGTGAATTAATCTCAATCGTTCGAGAGTTGCACGTCCGATTCCAGACCCCCCCTCCCACCGCTAAAGGCAGAACAACAAGGGGGCTCCAGAATGAAACCTCAGCCGTAGATCTAGGTAGGTGGACTTTGGCCGTCCAGATCTGCTCGTTACTTACCTTAATGCGCATTTGCACCCTGGATTAAAGCCGACATCTCTTCCTCACATCTAACGGTCGTCACAGACCCTGAGATCCTCCGAAAGAATCTCGTCCGTTCATCGGGTTTATCATCACGAGAGTCCGAACTCTCGATCATGGGACTCCCGAATTCTCAATCCCTGGTTTCCCGATGCGGTTAATATCTCGACACATAACCTCCGTAAATCGGACAGTCCAGATCTATCCCGGGATTTCCACCATGGAAAGTCCTGATCTCTCGTCACCAGGACTCCCGATCCCGTGATTCCCGATTCCCTGAAATGGGTAATCTCATGACACGTGGCCTCCATCAATCGAACGGTTCAGATCTATCCCGGGGTTTTCACCACGGAAAATCTAGAGTCCTCGTCACCAGGATTCCCGATTTCGCGATTCCCGATTTCCCGAAATGGGTAATCTTACGACACGTGGCCTCCGTCATTCAGACGACTCAGATCTATTCCGGGGTTTTCACCATGGAAAATCCTGAACTCTCGTCATCGATATTCCTGATTCCGTGATTCCCGATTTCCCGAAATGGGTAATCTTACGACACGTGGCCTCCGTCATTTGGACGGCTCATATCTATTCCGGGGTTTTCACCATGGAAAATCCGGAACTCTCGTCATCAGGATTCTCGATTTCCCAAAATGGGTAATCTTACGACACGTGGCCTCCGTCATTCAGACGACTCAGATCTATTCCGGGGTTTTCACCCCTATACACTGGGGTCTTTAACCCTCGGGTAACTCCTGACAGATCCAATGGCTGTCGGGTTTTTCCAGACGAGATCTGACGACTCAGATTGGTTCCTACCCGTGCATTCTTCCACAACTCCCTGGACGTGGAAAAATCAACGGTCCAGATACTCCCATGGACTTTGGAGATCTACGGTCCCGAATTCTTCGCTGTCCACGAAGACACAGAAAACAAATGGGTAAGGCATTTAACACCCTACTCACTCTTACCAATCTAACGGTCATGCGTGACCATAGGTTTCCTGATGGAATCTCGTCCGTCGATTCGATACTTCATCCTTATGTTGCCATCTCGGGTTTTCAAGAGGATCGTTCCTCCTCGTGCAGGGTTACTAAGGCCTTACGCCTTCACATTCGCTTTCCCGGTTCTTGATGGGCTTTTCAAGGAGGGTATCTCTATGGGGAG
>ML784834.1:721398-745941 GCA_009831015.1 Picea engelmannii
AATCGCAATATGAAAAATCGCGATGAAATCTGAGCCGTCAGATCAAGCTTTGATCTGGACCGTTAATTCCAGTCAATGTCGGAGTATCGGGGATCAGGACTTTGAAGTGACAAAAACACTTGACAACAAGAATGTCAAAATCGCGATATGCGAATTCGCGATTTAAATCGCAGCCGTTAAGTTAAGAAGTGATCTGGACCATTGATTTTCTTCATGGAGCATCGGGGATCAGGCTTTGAAGTGAAAAAAACACTCGACAACAAGAATGCCAAAATCGTGATATGCGATATCGCGATTCAATCGCAGCCTTTGAATCGAGAATGAATCTAGACCGTTGATCTAACTCCGTGTCGGAGTTTTACGAATCGCGACTCCAAAAGGAAAAGAAACAAGTGCAACAAGGATCCCGATTTCACGATATGCGATATTGTGATTCAATCGCAGCCGTCAAGACAAGATCCGACCTGGACCGTTGATCTAATCTCTTATCGGAGTTTCGCGAATCGCGATATGGAGAGGTAGAAGAAACTATGCAACATTTACGAAATTGCTATAGGCGAAATCGCGATGTAACAACAACCGTCAGATCAAGAAGTGATCTGGATCATTGATTCGACTTCTTTACTGAATGTCGAGAATCGGGAATTTGAGTTGACAAAAAAACCAATCGTCCAGAGTGTCGAAATCGCGATGAGTAATATCCCGACTTAATATGAACCGTCAGATCTAGATATAATCTGGATCGTTGATCTGATTTCATTATGGAATTTCGCAGATCGGGATTTGGAGGTGACAGGAACATTGAACATAAGGAATTATGAATTCGTGATATGCGAAATCGTGAAAGCGCCTTTCACATAAAGCCTTGGTCACAACCCTTGGTCACGGGAAGAGAAGGAGTCAGTCCAGATAAGCTCCAATTCGGAGTTTCAGAGATCGCGATGTGAAAGTGTCAGGAAACTTGGGCAAAGGAATGCCGAAATGCCGAGACCCGAATTAAAGGCAAGATTTATAAAAGTCACCCTACGGTATGGATAAGACTTGAATGAGATCTAAGGGTTAATGTTTCTTCACACACAGGTAACTCATCAGTTACGATTCTGCTAAACAAAACGGATTCTTGATTGCGAATCAGTTATCATTTCAGTTGCTAAGACAGGTGTCCTTGGTTTGCCTATTGGAAGGTGAAGTGGAACCGTCAAGGTTGTGTGTATAAAAGAAAATGAGAGAGACGAAACTTTTTCGGCTGTCCTGGATGAAAAAGAACGAAACAGTAAGAAAGGAGATATGAGAAGATGAGTAGTATGAAATTTTAATAGATGTACAGAGTGAGATGAAATGTAGAGCAGAAGCAGAGCAGAATGACAGGCAGAGCAGAAGTAGAGAAGAATGAAAGAAAGAGCAGAAAAAGAGCAGAATGATAGAAGAATGTGATGCAGAGAAGACCTGCTAAATGGACAGAGGAAGAGAAGAATTGCAGAACAATTTGCTGAAGATCGGATCTACAGAACAGAGAAAGAATGGTAAGAAGTGATTTATCTGCATAAATTGTCTATGTATTTATCCTTTCATATTTCAGGGAGGTTGGGAGGTTCTCGGGAGGACTATTTTCCTCATAAGTTCAAGTGGGTGCTTGAACACAAGAATTCGTAGCTTCCATTTGGTTGTAGCCAGAGAAACAAGGGTGGCAGGGTGGTGCTAGGGAGAACAAGTGTTCTCTGTTATACAGTTGGAGCCTGTGTAACGGGAAGTTGGTGCTTCCATCCAGTTGGTGCTGGAACATTCAGGAAGTTGGTGCTTCCATCCAGTTGGTGCTTCCATCCAGTTGGTGCTGGAATAATCAGGGAGTTGGTGCTTCCTTCTAGTGGGTGCTAGAGAAACCAGAGAGTTGGTGCTCTCAAACAAGTTGCAGCTTGTAAAACAGAGGTTGCAGCCTCACATTGAGTTGGTGCTCAATTATAGATGATGTACAGAACTTAAAAGACTGCCTATCATTTCAAAGAATAAGAGGTTTTCTCCCTTTATGAGTTTCCTCGTGAAAAATCTGTCTCTGTGTATACTTTATGTGTGACTATTGTTCTTTACCTTTACTGTCCATATGTTGTATATTGTTTATGACCACATGAGGAAATTTTAATAATGTTTTAATAGACTTAAAATTGTTTAAGCTCACATACAAATAATTCACCCCCCCTCTCAGTTGTATTAATAATTCCAACATGTTGTTGTTGTTGTTGTTGAAGACGGCCTTGGAGAGCATGCTCCAAAAAAACTCTTTTCACACAAGAAAAAATTTCGCTCCGAATATGACTGTAATGGCCGTATCTTGGGCAAACAGAAACCTTTTCGAGTGAAACGAAAATTGTTCCTGAATGAAACAAGTGCTCCAGACGCAATGGAATAGTCCTCTCAGCCCAAAAATGTACGAAAATGTCAGAAAATGGAGATGAGGCAACTCAGATTCACGATCTCGATCTACAACAGGAGCAGGTCTTCAAACAAGCTCTGATACCATGCTCGACAACACAAGTATTCCAACAAAGGACGAACACCTTTAGTAACCACTCACATAACCAGATCAAAGATCAACACACTGATGTTTTCATGTGGTAAAACCCCTACGGGGAAACATCCACGGCCCCAGCCAACGCAACCACTTGGAGCAATTTATTAATGCAAAGAAAAATATTACAAAGAGATTTTACAAGAGAGTTTCTCACAATCGATCATCAGAAAATGACCCTCCATGCTCTTTAAATAGAGATCATGGACCAATCGGGTGTTAAGCCACAGATCAATGGCCATTAAGATCGAGGAGAGTATGAACCATTGGATCACTCTATGTCGGGAACATATCGTGATCGTCGGATTTCCTAACTACAAATGCATACTAATGCATACTAAAGAAACACACTTTTACCTAACGACATATTAGACCAAGTAGATCTTAACTAACTCCTAAGTGTCTAAATATCCTAACATAAATCAAAGGAATGGAAACCAATGGTTGTTGAAAGAGGTGATACATGTTCCAGATCTAAGGAAAAATCTAATTTCAACAGGGCAATTGGCAATTGAAGGTTGTATATCTATATTTACAGATAAGGCGTGGAAGGTCACCAAAGTATCACTGGTGATAACAAAAGGAGAGAAGGTAGGTACATTGTATTTATGTACTGATAATACTAACTCTTCTATATCTTTAGCTTCTACATGAGTGGATACAACACTGTGGCATCATAGGCTTAGACACATGAGTGAGAAGGGGATGCAGATACTTCACAAAATATTTTTTTTTCCAAATCTTAAACAAATTGATTTGAATTTATGTGAGCATTGTGTTTATGGAAAACAGAAGAGAGTCAGATTTCTCAGAGTCAGAAAAGAAAAGAAGAGTGAAAGGTTAGATCTTGTTCATACATATGTATGGGGACCAAATCAGGTATCATCTCTTGGTGTCTCTCGTTATTATGTTACTTTTATTGATGATGCAACTAGAAAAACTTGGGTTTAATGCATTCGACAAAAATATGATGTTTTTGATACTTTTAAGAAATGAAAATCTTTGGTTGAGAATGAGACAAGAAAAAGGTTGAAGTGTCTCAGATCATACAATGGAGGTAAATATTGCAACAAGGAGTTTTATGGTTATTGTTCATACCATGGGATTCGTAGAGAGAAGACAGTTTCAGGAACACCACAAGGAAATAGTGTGTCAGAAAGGATGAACGAGACAATCATGGAGCATGCAAGGAGTATGAGATTGCATGTTGGTTTTCCCTTACAGTTCTGGGTAGATGTTGTAAATATTGTTGTTTACTTAATAAACCTAGGACCTTCAAGCTCTTTGGATGGTGAAATTCCAGAGGAGGCATGGACAGCTAAAAAGGTAAACTATTCTTTTTTGAAGACTTTCAGTTGTGAAGAATTTGTCCATATTGATAAAGAAAATAGAACAAAGCTTGAGGCAAAATCCAAGAAGTGTACCTTTATTGGATACAGTGTTAATTATTTTGGTTATCGCTTATGGGATTATGGAAATCACAAAATAATTAGGAGTAGATATTTCATATTCAATGAGAATTTCATGTACAAAGATCAGTTGCAGGGAAAGAAACAGGAAAAAGAAAAACCAGAATACATAGGGCTTGATGAGATCACTGAAAAATAAATTTCAAAGGTACCAGAAAATCAAAATGTACAACAACATGAATAGCAGGTACCTCAAACTCCTATAAGTGTTGTTAGAAGATCTACCAGGTTAAATAGACCCCTTAAACGATACTCTCCTTCATTGTATTATTTATTGTTGACTGATTCTGGTGAACCAGAATGTTATGAAGAGGCAATGCAGGTAGGCACTAAAAATAAGTGGGAGCAAGGCATGAAATAGGAAATGGATTCCTTGGTAAATAAACATACTTGGGACTTGGTTCAGTTGCCTGTAGGAAAAAATAGCATTGCATAATAAATCATAAATGGGGTTACACGTTGAAGGAAGAAGATGGAGGAAAAAACAGTACAAGGCTAGACTTGTTGTAAAGGGGTTTGCACAAAAGAAAGGTATAGATTTTGATGAAATATTTTCTCCTATTGTTAAGATGACTTCAATTAGGACTATTTTAAGTCTTGTGGCAGTAGCAGATTTGCATCTTGAACAATTAGATGTAAAAACATATTTTCTCCATGGGGATTTGGATGAAGAGATTTATATGCAGCAGCTAGAGGGGTATGAGGTGAAAGGGAAAGAAAATTTGGTATGCAGGTTGAAGAAGAGATTGTGTGGACTAAAGAAAGCTCCAAGGTAATGGTATTTGAAGTTTGACAGTTTTATGAAAGAATAAGGTTATAGTAGATGTCATTTTGATCATTGTGTTTATTTTAAAAGGATAGAAAATAGAAGCAATATTATCTTTCTATTGTATGTAGATGGCATGCTTGTTGCAGGTTCTAATATGTAGGATATAAATGTGCTCAAGAAGAAATTAGCTAATTCATTTGTGATGAAGGATTTGGGTGCTGCAAAGAAAATCCTTGGTATGAGAATAACAAGAGACAGGAAAAATCGCAAATTGACATTGTCTCGGGGTGAGTACATAGAGAAGGTGTTGGAGAGGTTGCGAATGCAGAATGAAAAACCAATTAGTACACCTTTGGCCAACCATTTCAAATTAACCAAGGAAATGTGTCCCAAGACACAGGAGGATATAAAATACATGTCCAAGGTCCCTTATTCATTAGCAATTGGCAGCGTGTTGTATGCAATGGTTTGCACAACACCAGATATTGCACATGCAGTGGGAGTTGTGAGTAAGTATATGAACAATCTTGGTAAATAACAATGTGAGGCAGTAAAGTGGATTCTCAAGTATTTGAGAGGTATTTCTACTCATGCATTTTTTTTTTGGAGGTTCATACATTGTTCTACAAGGATATGTTGATTCAGATATGGCAAGTGATAAAGATAGCAGGAGGAGCACCATAGGGTATGTTTTTACTATAGGTGGAAAAACAGTAAATTGGATTTAAAAAATACAAAAGGTTGTTGCACTTTCAACAACAGAAGCAGAGTATGTTGTTGCTACAGAGGCTAGTAAAGAAATGATTTGGTTACATAGGTTTATGGAGGAATTGGGAAAGAAGAGGGAGAATAACAGGTTGTACTGTGACAGTGAGAGTGTCATTCATCTTGCAAAGAACTCAACCTTCCATTCAAAGAATAAGCATATAAAACTCAGGTACCATTTCATACGATATGTCTTGGCAAATGGACATTTGAAGTTGGAAAAGATACATACTAGACAAAATCCTGCAAACATGTTAACAAAGGGAGTAACCAGGGAGAAACTGAGTTCCTAATCAGTTTCAATTAGTCTTCAAGCATGAAGGTGAAGATGAGAAATTTTCTAGGTCCAAGAAGGATCATAATCCAACAAATACAATAGTGGTGGAGTTGTTGAGATCAATCTCCAAGTGGGAGATTGTTGGTTGTGGAGCCTGGTTATCTTCCTAATTCATAGGTCTTTGTTTTCAACCATGTTTTTACCCCATGAAGACTATACATCCCTCCACATGGGGGGGTCGCAGGGGGGGCTTGCCCCCTTGCATGGTTTAGGGGAAAGTGAGCCCCCAGCAGGGGTTTAGGGGCAGTATCCCCGATGGGGTTTCGAGGGTGAAGGCCCCGAAGGAAAAATTGCCTTGTAAATGTATATTGTAATTTCATAGTAATTCTGGACCATTCATTATAGGTTTGTAGATCTGACGATAAAATTTATGTTAGGGTTTTTTCCCTAGAAGGAAACCCTCTTTTATGAGGGAATCGTATTGTGGTTGTGTATCATTGTGAATATTGTATTCTGAGATAGGAGACTATGAGAGAAAGAAGAGGAAGTTACATCAGGTATACTATATGTTGTATCCCTTCATTTTTCTGGATAATAAAAATGAAGGACCTGACAATTTATCTGGTGGACGTAGCCCACACTGGGTGAACCACATATATCTGTGTCTCTATTGTATTGTGTATCTTCTATGTTTTATTTCCTCATTTGTTTTATTGTATTGCTCCGCGATCCTGTTTTCTAACAAATCCAAGTGAGACAATCCACAACATCTTGCTTACTTTCAATGGTGCCTACAACCACTTCAACATTCTTCATGAAACCAACCAAATGGGAAAACAAAGACAACTCCCAACACACACCCTTGAATTTCCCTTGCACTAATCAACCAAGTGGACAATTATTTTTCTATTAAAATGAGATCTTTATGCACATACCCAACATTGTGAGTCAAGGCATAACTCAAGGTAGATTCTTTCACTTTCACAATGAAAGATATTAGATATTTTTTAGTACATTAAAGAAATTGGTATCTCTCTCCATCATATACATTTGAGTATGTGAGTAGATCAAGAGTAGCAAGTCATGTATGATTCCAAGTTAGCACAAACAATGGAGCTGGTTTTCCTTCATTTGCATGTTGAACTATTGATGTGTATGTTGGCTTAATCATTTCCTCCATGATTGGACCACTCTCTCTGCCAATTAAATGAAGTTCATCCACAATGAAAATACTAACTTGTTGAACTAGTTTTTGTTGCTTCCATCTTTGAGATAAGGCATCACATTTCTCTGATGTGCATACTATTATCTAACCCTTTCAAGGAGCTTCAAATCAGTTGTAGATTCACATGTCAGTTCATCTACTTTGAGTTCTATCCCCTTTCCAAATTTTTGTTCCCAATCCTCATCTCTCTCTTTGTAAATATAGACATATTGAAATACACTTTATGTGCCTTTCTGATGAAATTGTAGTAAAGCAAACTCAACACAATTACTCTTCTCACTACTAGTAGGAGTTGTGACTAAAACACTATCATCCAAGTTATAAATCATTGTAAATACCTCAGTTCAAATAGGATTGAATTGTCTAAATTGTTTATGTTATACTTCATATGAATTATTTCTTAACACAAACACAAGAAGTGGCTACAAGTTTAGAAAATCAGTTGGAGGAAGGTATTAATTCTCTAGAAAAATAAGATGTTTAATAAAACTGGAATTTTTTTCTGCAACCCTAAACACTTATCAGATACTACACAAATAAAGTATTGGGTGAAAGCAAAGAGGGGTGGAGTATTACAACTACCAATGTACACAACACACCAAACTCATGTATGATCTAATGCTCAAAAAACTTTCTTTTGTTCTCCCTTGAACCAAAAATAGGTTAATATACAAACAATGGAAGTGTCTAGATTTATGTCGGGAGTGTTCTAGAAATCATCAAGAATTATGTCAAGAAGGCTCTCGATAGGATATCTCTCGAATGGTTTACTCAGTAGTTTAGTCGTCTATCTTTACCTACCACATTTATGGAAGTAGTAATTACATCTCAACACTCCCCCTTAAATTATGATTGCTAATATTAACGATAACATGATGGCTTATTGGTTTAAGTCTCAGCTAGGATTACAACCTTTTGCAATCAATTTCAATTTCATCATCCACATGTGTTTCTACACAGTGGGATTCACCTTCTTCACAAATTGATCTTCTTCTGCTTCAACAAGATATTCCAAAAGCTTCAACTTCTTCTGTTACAACAGAAAAACTGTCAATAACTAAAATGTTGATGTTGATTGATGCTCCTCCCCCTTTCACTGTATTCCATATCAAAACTTTAGACCTAGTTGTTACTGCAACTTGAGAAGAATGCTCTCTTACAAGCCTTGAGATATAATGTTGATGCATAATTCTTCTTGTTTCATTTGTACCAATTTGATGATGGGAGAAGACAAATTGCAATGGCTATAACCTTAATCATCGCATGGGTTTTCTATGGGTTACCCTCAACCATTTTACCATATCCATGGTTTTTCCTTGGCTTACTCTTAACCTTACATCTTCAAGGTTTTTCGTTAGTGTACCCAAAACCATTACAAGAGGTTGTTTGAATTACAATGAACTATGACAATTCTGACCTATGTATGGAAAGTTTGTACTGACTTTTGAACATTGACTCGTTCCTTGATTCTTTTTTCATGTGGAAGCTTTTGTACATTGGAGGATTCTACCTTGTAGAATATTTTCAACATAAAATTAATATTTTTCCATTCATACACACTTATCCATTTACAATTTATATGTATATGAGGTTTTGATATTTGTCTTTTCCCACATGTGTGATGATCATGATTAGTGAAGCCAAAAATATTTCAAGAATACAAATCCCAACACTTAGCTTGTGCATGCCCTTTTCTACCACGATGAATGCAACATTGCTCTTGCTTCAACATATATTTTATTGTAAGTTGTGATCTGAAAATTATGTTTCTTCTTTAACAAGCTTAGTATCCCCATTATTTGTGTTTCCTTCATAACCAAGGCCTTCATTCTTTGGACTTATACACATATTTATGGGCTTCTTGATGCCTTGCCCATTTTTGCCTAAATGTTTTCCATCAAAACCCATTGTTTCCATGAGTTTGGACCCAATTCCTTTTGTGTGTCTTTCAAAATATCGATTTCACCATCTTCAATATGATGTTCATCTTTGGTCATATCATTAATCTTACCATTTTGAATCTCATTGCATGAGAGAGACATATGTATGCCATTAGCATCAACAACTTTTTTATTACATGAACTATATTTCAAATCACTTGTATCACAGATTGCATCACGCATTACTTTTTTTTCACTTTTTTTCCAATGTTAACAACACATTTTATTTTTCCAACAACTCTTGTGTCAAAGATTCTATCATTTGATCCTTCTTTTCATGAAGTGATAAAATATGAATCACCTTTTGATTCAATGATTCCAACCTTTCCTCTAATTCATTTATTTGTTGTGTAGTGAGACTAACAAATTCTTTATAGACCTTATCTTTACATACTTTGAGTTCAGAGATTTTTTCCAATAACAAATTATTAATTCCTACTAGCTTGTCTATTTTTTAGGAAGCATAATCAAGTCTTTGTTAAAGTAATTCTACTTCTTGATTAGCATGATGTAGTCGTTTCCCCCCTTTACCCATTTTAAATGATTCATGCTTGCTTGTAGGGTATTAGTTTATTGACGAGAGGGAAACGATTTAACCACAACTTTTGTTGTATAAACACATACACACATAAAGAAAGAGGTACAACTCCCAGAAGATATTGTACCCATATTTCACACGTCAACAACAATATAGGGGTATTGGGTACCACCAAGCATGCACCCCAAGGTTTTTTGCTTTACCTTGAAACTTGAAACCTTGTTTTCAAATAAGGACTCAACCACGATTTTTTTTTTATTTTTTTATTTTTTTATTTATTTATTTTTTATATGAAATTAAATACAAAGAAGGTGCAACACTTGCACAATTACAAGCAAACTTCTCTTTTCAATATGGGATGAAGGAAAAATGACCCCTTTTACAATTTTGTGTTATTTCAACACATTCTCTTATATTTCTTGGCTTTGACTTGCTTTAGTGCTCAACTCCTTACATTAATTCCATTCTCATTCCATGAGAAACCTTTTCCCTTTTATATAAATATGTCTACAAATAACAAAATTGTTCGACTCCCTTTGAGGAGAAAACATGTACAAGATTCTTCCACCATGTGGGATTGATTCATTCATTGAGAACGATAATTTCATTCAAGGAAAAAACCACAATCTCACATGGATATCCTTGCTCACTACCAATTTCTCGCTAAATTCTCTTCAAAATAGCTAGTTGGCAGAGTTCGATCCTTAATTCTAAGTGAATAAATAATTGGGTAGAATTTAGGGATTAATTCCAAAGAATAAGAAGATGGACATAATTTTGACCCTTAATTTTATATGGATAACATGTTTGGGAAGTATTCGTCCCTCAAAACTTATAATCCAAAATGTATAACCAAAAAATAAGAAGAAATAAGTACCAATATCAAGAAAGAAGTCCAATACAACTAAGATTCTTTGATACTTGGTCTAACCTAGTGCTCCATGTCTCTGTCTCTCCGTCTCGAGGATACGATGGAGTTGTCCACGTCTTAACAAACAAATCCTGAAATTCTTCCTTGGGATGGCCAATTTGAACCTCTGCAAACCCTTGCAACTGCAATAGTCACCCTACTCCTCTTATTTGCAAGATATAAAATCCCTCACTCTCCGAACCCCTCGTGTCGCTGCAACAAGGCACCTAAGGAAATGGCTGAAATAGTGATGAAATTTGACCACAAGGCGATGGGAATAACCATGGCTTTGCTACTATTGTCTACAGTTGATTTGACTGTGAGTTCAATAAACTCGACGCTTCATGAGCTTCTTCTCTTCAAATTTTTCTGCAACAATCTGACCATGATCTCCCGTTCTTGAGCTCTAATACTAGATTGAAAGAAAAGAGGGACAGAGTATTATAACTACAACTGTACACAACACATCAAAATCATGTATGAGTTACTGCTGAGAAACTTTATTTTGTTCTCCATTGAACCAGAAATAATGTTAGAGACCTAACCTCCCTAACCCCTCATGTAGATAGAATAATATATTTCCATGTAATAAATTCCTACATTCGTTAATAAGGCCTATATAACAAATTGGAATAAGTCAATGTAAGAAGACCTAATAGAATATTTTGTTTCTAGAAGGATCTTCCTCTAGAATGATCTTTAGAAGATATAATTAGTATAAATAAGAGTAGGAGTCATGAGAAGCTTTTTTGTGAGAACTATTGTAATAGACTATTGCTCTGTTGGAGGTTTCCCCCTCGAAGAGGCAAGTGAACATTGTTTCCTATCAAGAAAGGTATTCTTTTGGTGTTGTGGTTTCATCTATTGTGTTGTTCCGTTGTTATTCTCTACAATATTTTTGCTTCCAGCTATTATAATACATCTAGTACCTTACAAGTGGTATCAGAGCACTTTCCTTCGCAGAAAATTGTGGGTTATTTTTTTCCAGGGTAGAGATGTATTTCGACATATTAAAGCTACAAAGATCTGTCATTCAACACATAAATCCATGGTCGGGGAAGCATACACACATGAGCTACAAGTGGTACTTAAGCGCACATTGTTGGCCATCCTTGTAACCCTTGTTGGTACCCCTTCGAGTGGTGGCACATCAGACATCACCTGTATATTGATCGACCTAAATATATTGAAGCCCTCCATAGATAAACTGATATCCTGCCTGAATTATATAGTGCCACCGAGAAAAACACTCGAGAATATACTCTCTAGTACTTGGGTAGTTGGGTAGTACGGCTAAGGGTAAGGTCTAGCCTCCTTAGTTGGTGCCTTGAGATATTGGGTCGAGTACTATTGTTGGACCCCGCATGTATATCAAAGATCTATAGAAAAGGGAAAACCCTTGTCTGTAGAAACCATGAATACCCTAACCCTTAGGATAGAAACAGAAACAGAACAGACAAGATCTATTGTCATGCAACTTTACCTCCTACATTTTGGTTGTGAAATTACTGCACATTTTTTCTTGTTAAGAATTTGGTCCTTTCAACACTACAATATTCTTCAGATCAGAGTATAACTCCGTAGGAGTTTAAAAAAAACAAATATCGTGCCTTCTTGCACCCTTATTTGAGACCTGCCCTTTGGAATCCTCTTTTCATCCTAATCGTAGTGATTCCTATCAATTTTAGCCTTTTTTTTCCTATGGTCCCAACCCCCTTTCCAACACCCCTACTTGGGACCTATTCCATTGGAATCCTCTTTTCCTCCTGATCACAATGATACATATCATTTCTTAGCCTTGTTTTTCTGTGGACCCACCCACCCTTTTTACTCACCTTTCTCACCTCTTCTGGTGTTTTCCCCTCACCATGGCCAACACTTGCAACCAAGACCTTGAAAACCACATAACTACCCACATTGAGTCCAAAATGGACCACCTAAAAGAGGAATTGAATAAGGACCTCAATTCCCACCTTGCTAGCCAGCTTGAATCCCACCTTAAGTCTCAAATTGACTCATTTGTTGCTAAGGTCCTAGAAAAACTACCCATTTCTAAAATCCATTCCTCATCTGATCCACCTTCTAACCTCGAAGGTACCATTTCCTCCAATTCCCAACAGTTTTAGTCCAACCATTTTCATCGTGATCTGCGTCTTCCATGAGTGAATATGAACAAATTTGATGGCTCAGATCCCACTAGTTGGGTCACTCAAATGGAATACTACTTCTCCTTGCATGGCATCATTGATGACTTGGCCAAAATTCGTTATAGTGTCCTCTATTTGGACCCTGAACATTAGTAATGGTGGAAATGGCATCGCAAATCACGCCAAGGATATGTGGCTTGGACCCAGTTTGTGGATGAACTTTATGACCGCTTTAACGCTGCTACACACTCCCTGGGTCGTCTGACCAAATTGAAACAACCAAGTATAGTGGAAGATTTTATAGCTGCATTTGAGCAATTAGCTTTCAAAATAGAGGGAATGTCTGATACTTTTTTCCCAGAATGTTTTATCAGTGGCCTCAAGGATGACATCCAAGCCCAAGTCCTCATGACTCGCCCCCATAATTGGTTGGAAGCTACTCAATCTACCAAGGAATCTCAATAGGTTATTTTTTCCCAACACCGCAAAACTTCTTTCCCTCTACGCCCTCACCCTTCTACTCTTGCCCCTCATCCCAGCCCGTTCAAGATCCAAAAATTAACCCTGGAAGAAATGGTTGAACTCCAACTCAAAGGTCTTTGCTACAATTGTGATGAAAAATATTTTTCGGGGCACAAGTGTAAGGAACAGAATTTGTTCATGGCCATCTCTGAGGATGTTGTTGAAGACAAGATCGAGGCTTCTCATGAAACCGAGCTACCTGAGTCAGCTCCTCTCACTCTACCATCTGATCAACTAGAAGTTGAACCAACCATTTCCATGAATGCACTCATTGAATTATCTACTCCCCAAACCCTCAAGCTAATTGGCTACATTAAAAACTGGAAGGTCATCATCCTAATTGACAATGGTATCACTCATAATTTCATTTATCGATGCATTTCTCAAGAAACCCATTGCTATATCTATGAATTAAACAATTTTCAAATCATTATTACCAATGGAGGTTCCATGAAATGTGGGGGCCGTTGTGAAAATGTCCATCTCCAAATTGGCCAGTACAACCTGAAATCTCATATGTTCGCTATCAACATGGGTGGTTGTGACATTGTGTTAAGTGCAGAATGGTTACACACTCTCAGTCCCATCCTCATGGATTTTAAGGAATTGACCATGCAGTTTCAACAACATGACCAACAATATAATTTCCAAGGAATCACCGCAGGATCACTTAAGATCATCAGTTCCCATCAAAGGGAAAATCTCCTAAGAAAAGGCCATTCTGGAATTATTTCCCAACTAAATTCCATTCAAACAGTTGAGACACCATCTATGCATCCTTACCTCCAATCTATAATTTCCAAACACCACACTATTTTTTCCACTCCCCATGGCCTCCCCCCTTCCCATGGTGTTCATGATCCTCCCATTCCTCTAGTTCTGGGAAGTCTCCCTTCCAATGTCTTCCCGTATCATCATCCCTTTTCCCAGAAGAATGAAATTGAGAAAAGATTTCAAGAATTTCTTGACGCGGGTATCATCCATCATAGTACCATCCCCTATTCTTCTCCTGTGGTCATGGTTCTCAAAAAAGAATGCATGTGGCACATATTTCCTGACTTTCGTGCTTTGAAAAAATAATCATCAAAGACAAGTTTCCCACTCTTATCATTGAACATCTATTGGATGAATTGAGTGGTGCTCATTACTTTATTAAACTTGATCTTTGTTCTGGTTTTGACCAGATATGTATGCAATAGGTTGGCATTTCCAAGATGGCCTTTCTAACTCATGAGGGCCACTATAAGTTCTTGGTCATTCCCTTTGGCCTATTCAATGCCCCCTTCACTTTCCAAAGTCTCGTGAATCATGTCTTCTGTCCTTTTATCCATCATTTTGTCTTAGTTTTCTTTGACGATATTCTCATATATAGTAAAACATGGAAACCCCATCTTTCCCATGTGGATCAAGTTCTCCATCTCCTTTCTCAACACCAACTTTTCCTCAAACAATCTAAATGTGCCTTTGGAGCCTCAGAAGTGGAGTATTTGGGTCATATTGTTGGCAAGGATGGTATCAAGGTGGATCCTAAGAAAATTGAAGCTATGCAGGATTGGCCTCGCCCCAAAAATCTCAAGATTTTGCGTGGTTTTCTAGGTTTAATGGGATATTATCACAAATTTGTTAACTATGGAAAAATTGCAACCCCTCTCACTGCTCTCCTTAAAAAGAATGCTTGCAATTGGACTCCTACAACTGATCAAGCATTCCATGCTTTGAAAGAGGCTATGTGCACAACTCCTATCCTGGCCCTTCCCGACTTCAAAAACAATTTTTTCCTGGAATGTGATGCGTCCGGAAAGGAATTGGTGCAGTTCTCATGCAAGAAGGACGACCAATGACTTTCACCAGCAAACAACTTTTGGAGCGCCATTTGGGCCAATCAATCTATGAAAAGGAAATGTTGGCTATTCTGCATGTTGTAGATCTATGGTGTCCTTATCTATTGGGCCAATGCTTCCAAATTAAAATCGATCATCAAAGCCTCAAGCATTTTCCAGAACAATGCATTTCCTCCCTAGAGAAACAAAAATGGGTCACCAAGCTATTTGGATATGATTATGAGATAATTTACAAGAAAGGAAAAGAAAATGTGTTTGTTGATGCTCTTTCCAAGAAGTATGAAAACAAAGGATCCCTTTTCTCTCTCTCCTTCATTGTACTAGATTGGATCCAAGCTGCTCACCAGGAATGGCTGCAAGACCCAAAACTTTATGGCCTTATCCAAAAATACTTGCAAACCAATTCTCTAGATTCTCCAAGTTACTCTTCGCATAATTACAAGATTCACTAAAAAGGTTGTTTGTATCTCAACAAACAGTCACAACTTAAATCTCAGGTGCTGTCAGAGCTTCATGCTTCCCCCACAACAGGGCATTTAGGGTTCACCAGAACCTATGAAAGGGTCAAACTCTCTTTTTCTGGGATGGTATGAAATAGCACATCTGTACCTTTGTGGCTGAATGTGATGTCTGTCAGTGGAATAAGGGAGAGACTCAAGACTCCGAGAACACTCCAACCATTCCCAATTTCGTCGGCTATTTGACAGGATATTTCTATGGACTTCATTGTTGGCTTAACTAAATCAGACAATAAATCAGTCATCATGGTGGTAGTTGATCGTCTTTCCAAATATGCTCATTTCTGTGCTCTCCAACACCCATTCACAACCTCCATAGTGGCTCAAATTTTTGTGGATAATATCTTCATTCTTCAGGGCATGCCTCATTCTATTGTCTCTAACCGCAATCCCACTTTTACCAACAATTTTTGGAAAGAATTGTTCCATCTCCAGAGCACCCAATTGCATATCAGCACTACATATCATCCTCAGACTGATGGTCAAACTGAAGTTGTCAACAAGTATTTGGAAACATATTTGAGGTGTTTTTCATCTGAACGACATAATCAGTGGACTCAGTGATTACCCCTTGTTGAATGGTGGTACAACACATCTTCCCATACATCTACTCGCATGAATCCTTTTGAAGCAGTCTATGGATAAAAGACACCATCGATTCTCTCCTACATGCTAGGTGTATCAAAGGTTCAGGAGGTAGAAAACAATCTTGCAGTTTTGTTGAAATTAGTGCAGTCGCGAGAGCCACTCTCCTGGAGGATGGAATAAGACCCTAGTTCTGGACTAGGGCCCCTAACACACTCTTGGGGTTTCTTGGTATGAGACCAAGCAAAGAGAGCCATGGCAAAAGACCCTTGTCAGGGCCCCCAGTAGATGATTGGGGTTCTTGGTCTAGGACCAAGAAGTAAGACCCTAGATGTGTTCTAGGGCCCATGGATGTGTTCCAGGGAATCCTTTCCCAGTGCTTAGATTGATCCTTGGATGTGCTCATTGGTGCAGGGATGATTTGAAGGATGGAAATTTGTGTTAAAATGTAGAAACCTTGGCGAATCTTACTAATCCTTCATATGCCAACTATAAATGTTTGGTGATACTTTTGTAAAAATATTCAAATTTATAAGGATTTTATATAGTTTTTATAAAATTTTGGCGATTTTTAAGGTAAAATAATTTTATCCTATAGAATTTGGGCGAATCATTTTTAAAATAACGAATCTTGTTTTTGGGAAAACCATGGAAAATTAGCCCATAAACGAAATTTATCCCCTAAAATCATCCATGCCTTGGTGGTTGATATAAATCCCTAGATGTATCTAGGGCCCCTGGATGTGTTCAAGGGAACCCTTGCTTAATGCATGGGTTGATCCTTGATTTTTTACCTTGGTGGATAAGACCCTAGATGTGCTCTAGGGCCCCTAGATGTGTTTTGTTGCAACCTAGTCTTTGACCAGGTAGATCTTGGTGTATTACCAAGATGTGTTGATGTGTGATCCTCTTCCTCTCTCCCCAAGATGGTCCATGAGATCTAGGAGTGCCTATGAAGATGGACACGAGCACATTGTTGATGTACCCTCTTATGCAGTGATGATAAAGTTTATAGGTCATTATGAGACTCATGTGGACATGTTTTGCCATTATGGACACGCCCTTGACTTTATCTTAACATGTACCCCCTTGTTGTTTTTGCTTTCCCTCTTGGTTTATGTGATTCAGTTTTATTATATGTGATTGGGGTTTATTTTATGTGATTGGGGTTTTATATGTAATTAGGGTTTTAATTAATATTAATTGGCATATTAATTAATATTTATATTAATTATATGTCAATATTTAATTATAATTCTAATTACCCTAACCCCTCTCCCTAACTATAAATAAGACCCTACCCTATTTCATTTTTAGATACACTCACTCTCTCCTCTCTCTCCTTGTTGCAACTACCTCAGTGATTACTCTCCTCTGATTGGTGTGACGACTTTTTTGTTTATTAGTTTCAGTTCTGAGTTTTCTGTGTTGGTTGGAAGCTTCTCCTTTAAGGGCCTATTGATGTATGATTGTTGGATCTACCACTTCTGAACTTTGAGGTGCCTCTCAAGAGTTGTCGGACTTGTCCTCTTACACAAAGGTTTCCTCTCTAGCTGTCGGATATGTTCTAGTGGGTGTTGGATTTCCCTTTAGGGCCACAGACCTGTGTACAGGTGTCGCAGGCTCCTTCTGGGCTCTCTCCTTTTTTGTGTGAGGATTGCGGATCCCTTTTTTGGCTACCGCGTGGTGTGATGAGATCATTGTGGGGGGTTATCAACTTGTTGTCCAGTTTCTGAGTTGACTTTTTTGTTGTTTTCTTGTGGAGGGTCTGCTAACTTGTCAAGTTTTCATCCATGTGCTATATCATTATTTAGTGGATGGTTTTTCTGCTGGGGGTATTATTGTTAAGTCTGTGGTTTTATTGTTGTTTCTTTGGGGGTCTCTATCTATGGAAAAACTGTCCCAAAGTCCACATTGACAGAGATCAAACCCTAGAGGTCTGATCCATGAACCTAAACTAAAGTCTGAGCATATTTACAGAGGCATACACCCACACATGTGACATGTACATCTCTCATTGAATCATGAGATAAGCTAAATGTTTATTTTTATACTCAGAAATTTTGTTTATTTCCATATATGTTTATATCTCTTCTTAATTATGATGATCTAGTGAATAGAAAAATTTTAAAGCATTTTGGTTTTTGAATTTTCCCTAATTCTAACATGGTATCAGAGCTTAGGGCATGAAACAAGATCAAGAATTGCGGACTTTAGCATGCATAGATCCATTCCTTAGGGTTTGTTTTGTATATCAGTAGTATATCATCTTCATAATCTAATTCAAAGTTGAATATAGACTTGAAGGGGCCTCCAACTTCAATGCTTGGAAGTGTAGGATACTCAACATCCTAGAAGAGAGTGACTTGGATGAGCTGGTTACTAGGGTAATAGAAGAACCCACTTCAAATACTAGAAGGGAAGCATACAAGAAGAGACAGGCCAAAGATAAAAGAGTCATTTTTTACTCAGTTAAAGACAACATGATGCCCATCATTGGTTATCTAAGGACTAACAAAGATTTCTTTGATGCCCTAGAAAATCTCTATGAAAAGAAGGCTCAAACTCAGAAGAGAATTTTGAAGAAGCAACTACGTACATTAAGGATGGGAAAGGATGAAACCATTGCTACCTTATTCTCCAAGTTTTCTCAAACTAGAGATCATCTTACAACAATAGGAGTTGTTGTGGATGATGATTATCTTGTGCAAACTACAGTTGATGGACTCCCCGAGTCATGGGGAACCTTTCTTGCTTTAGTCAATGGAAAAGAATCTCAACCTAACTTCGCGAGATTATGGCATGACTTCTTAGAAGAAGAAGGAAGACTCAAAACTATAAATGAGCATTCAAATGTAAGAGATCATTCCCTTTAAGCTAAATCCAAGAGATGGAAGAAGTTTCCTCAACCTAAACGCAATGGTAAGAAACCTCAAGGTAAGCTATCTCATCTTAATCCCCATTTATCTAAAGTAAGATGTTTTAACTGCAATAAACTAGGACATTATGAAAAAGATTGCAGGAACCCTCCTTCTCAGCAGAGAAGAAAAGGTAAGTTCCATGCCTCTGTTGCCACTGAAGAAGAAGAGCCTCAACAAGAACCTTAAAGAAGAAGAACCAGGGAAGCCACCAAAGAGTAAGAAAAACACCAAGAATATTATCTCATCTCAGATCTTTCTGGCACTATAACCAAGTCGAAGGAGGTTTGGTTAATGGTCAACGGTGCCTCCAAACACATGACAGGCTTCAAACAAAATCTTGCAAACTATCGGAATAAGAAGTTCAATGTAAAGGTAGAAATGGGTGATGATGGTACATATGACATAAAAGGGTTTGGATCTGCTTCATTCCAACTTCAATCAGATAATATATTTCATATTGATGAAATTCTTTATGTTCCTAGTTTAAAGAAAAATCTAATCTCAGTTGCAGTGTTAGAAAGAAAAGGAGACTAAATAGCCTTCACCAAAGGGATGGCTCTCATGTGGCCCTCAAATGGAGATTTGAGCATTTCCATGACTATTGAAACTCGTGAGAGTGGACTTTACAAAATCACAGGTCAAGTTGTTCAAGCACCAGCTCACGAGATGATAAACCCCTGCGAGCTCTGGCCCAAAAGGCTTGGACATCTCAACTACAACGCACTTCCAGGTTTGAAAAATATGGTAACATGTTTGCAGTGTTTTCATTTGAGCACGATAGTGTTTGTAGAGGTTGTGCTCTCACTAAGAATACAAAGAAAGCTTATCCTCACAACAATAGAAAATATAATGGCATTTTAGATCTAATTCATTCTGATCTTTGTGGACCTATGACTGCTCCATCTATGAATGGTTTTTTTACCATATCATTTTTATTGATGATTGTTCTCATAAAACTTGGATTTATTTTTTAAAAACTAAATATGAATCTTTCAGCAGATTTCAAGATTTCAAGAATCTTGTTGAAAATCAGACAGGTAGACACATCTGGGTTTTCAGAACAGATAATGGGAAAGAATTTGACTCCTACAAGTATGATGAACTCTGTCGGGCTTTCGGGATTAAGAGGGAGTTGATTGTGCCTTATAATCTCCAACAGAATGGGGTTGCAAAAAGAAAGAACAAAACAATCAGTGAAGTAGTCAGAGCCATGATGTATGATCAACATTTACCGTTATTTCTTTGGGTCGAAGCTGCAAGTACTGCAGTCTACATTCAGAATAGGTGTCCTCACAAATCCCTTGAAGAGAAAACTCTAGAAGAAGTTTTCACTGGTGTAAATACCTTAGTTGATCACTTGAGAATCTTTGGCAGTCCAGTCTATATTCATATTCCAAAAGAAAAGAGGACTAAGCTAAAGCCCTCCGGAAAGAAAGGAACTTTCGTGGGATATAGTGAAACCTCAAAGGCTTATAGAATTTATATCCCAGGTCAAAATTTTATTGAGGTCATAAGAGACATGACGTTTCATGAAGAAGCAACTTTTCATCATACCAGAGAACTTCCATGTGATACATAGGAGAAGGAAGCTCCATCTCCTGAACCTTCAAATTCACCTCTTCGAGATATGCAGAGGGAGGAGACCTTAGAGCCTTTAGTGAGTCCCACAAGGGATACTATTGAGTTTCCCCTAAAGAAACCTCTTGTTAAAAGGAAACCAGCCTGGTGCCGAGAAATTCTAAAGGAAGCATAAAAGCATGTAGCACCTAAAGGCACCCTCAGAGAAAGAAAGAAACCAGATAAGTACTCTGGCCTAATAGCTCAACTGAATCTTTTGATTGACTCAGAACCTTCCACCTTTGAAGAAGCCTCCAAACATCAAGTGTGGAAAGATGCTATGATAGAAGAGTATGATTCAATTCTAAATAATGATGTATGGATAGTGGTCCCAAGACCTCATGGAAAATTAGTGGTAACCTCCAAATGGATTTATAAAATAAAGCATACAACATATGGCTGTGTTGAAAAATTCAAGGCTAGATTTGTGGGTCGTGGATTCGCTCAGAAAGAATGAATTGACTATGACAAGATCGTTGCTCATGTTTCCAGATATACTTCCATCAAGATCATTATCTCTCTTGTTGCAATTTTTGGTTGTAAACTTCACCAGATGGATGTTAAGGCTATTTTTCTTAACGGTGAAGTTGAGCAAGAGGTCTATATCAAACAGCCTGAAGGGTTCATGATCCATGGGAAAGAATCTTATGTGTGCAAACTTAAGAAATCCTTGTATGGGTTGAAGCAAGCTCCAAGATATTGGTATGGGAGAATTGACATCTTTCTACAGAGTCTTGGGTTCACCAAGAGCATAGCAGATCCCAATCTTTATATAAAGATGATACGAAATCATCCTCTTATCTTAGTATTATATGTTGATGATCTATTCCTCACAAGAGAGGAAATATGGATAGCTCAGACTAAGAGGGAGCTTTCAGAAGAATTTGAAATGAAAGACTTGGGTCTTATGCATTATTTTATGGGCTGAGAGGTGTGGCAGAAACTGGGTGAGATCATTATCTCATAGAGAAAATATGCAGTTGATGTGCTCCACAGATTTGGCATGATGGACTGTAAGTCCATGTCCACGCTGATGATTTATAAACTAAACACGTTACAAGACCAAGTTATAGGTATAGATCCGGAAGACCCCACCTTATATCGGAAGATCATTGGGTCCTTGATGTATCTTATACATACCAGACCATACATCTGCTATGCAATGAATTCCCTCAACCAGTTCATGTGTGAACCGAAGCATATACATATGGTTGTTGTTAAACATATTATGAGATATGTTTGGGGGACTATAGCCTATGGGCTTAGATACACTTCTAGTGGAGGTGTAATGCTTCATGGATATACAAATTCAGATTGGATGGGGAGTACAGTGGATCAGAAGAGTACTTATGGATATTGTTTCAGTTTGGGTTCATCCATGATCTCCTGTTCCAACAGGAAACAGGGATCCATAGCCCAGAGCACTGCAAAAGAAGAATACACTATTGCAAGTGTTGCTAGCAGAGAAGTAGTGTGGCTCGGAAAGCTACTTTTAGACTTGTTCAGTGCTGAGCTCGAACCCACAGTCATCCACTGTGATAACCAGAGCTGTATAAAAATCTATGAGAATTCGGTGTTTCATGACAGGTTGAAACACATTGAGATGAGATCTCACTATGTTCGAGACATCGTGCAGAAGAACATTCTTAGTATTCAGTATGTTCCGATGGTAGAACAAACTGCGGATATTTTGACCAAGCCATTGTCCTTGACAAAGTTTGTGTACTTTCGAGAAAAGCTTGGTGTTTTTTAGAATGCCTCTCTTGTTGAGAGGGACTATTGAAATTAGTGCAGCTGCAATAATCATTATCCTCGAGGTTAGCATAAGACCCTAGTTGTGGACTAGGGCCCCCATCACACTCCTGGGGTTTTTTGGTATGAGACCTAGCAGTGAGAGCCATGGCAAAAGACGCTTGTGAGGGCCCCCAGTAGATGATTGGGGTTCTTGGTCTAGGACCAAGCAGTAAGACCCTAGATGTGTTATAGGGCCCCTGGATGTGTTCCATGGAATCCTTGCTCGGTGCTTGGATTGATCCTTGGATGTGTTCCTTGGTGTTTGATGTAAGTCCCTAGATGTGTCTAGGGTCCCTAGATGTGTTCCAAGGAACCCTTTCTTAATGCATGGGTTGATCCTTGGTCGTGTACCTTGGTGGATAAGACCCTACATGTGCTCTAGGTCCCCGATATGTGTTATGGGGCAGCTTGGTCTTTTACCAGGTATATCTTGGTGTAATACCAAGATGTGTTGATGTGTGATCCTCTTCCTCTCTCCCAAGATGGTCCATGATACCTAGAAGTTCCTATGAATATGGACATGACCACATTGTTGATGTACCCTCTTATGCAGTGATGATAAAGTTTATAGGTCATTATGAGACTCATGTGGACATGTTTTTCCATTATGGACCCCCCCTTGACTTTATCTTAACAAGTACCCCCTTGTTGTTTTTGCTTTCCCTCTTGGTTTATGTGATTGGGGTTTATTTGATGTGACTGGGGTTTTTTATGTGATTGGAGTTTTAATTAATATTATTTGACATATTAATTAAATGTAAATATTTAATTATAATTCTAATTACCCTAACCCATCTCCCTAACTATAAATAAGACCCTACCTTATTGCATTTTTACAGACACTCACTCTCTCCTCTCTCTCTCTATTATGGCTACTTCAATGACTAATCTCCTCCGATTGGTGTGACCTCTCTTTTGTTTATCAATTTCAGTTCTGAGTTTTCTGTGTTGGATAGAAGTTTCTCCTTTAAGGGTCTGCTGATGTATGACTGTTGGATCTTCCACTTCTGAACTGTGAGGTGCCTCTCAAGAGTTGTCGAACTTGTCCTCTTGCACATAGGTGTCCTCTCTAGTTGTTAGATCTGTTCTAGTGGGTGCCATATTTCCCTTTAGGACCACGAACCTATGTATAGGTGTCTCGGGCTCCTTCTGGGCTCTCTCCTTTGTTGTGTGAGGATTGCAGATCCCTCTTTTTCCTGTCGCATGGTGTGATGAGATCACTATGGGGGGTTATCAACTTGTTGTCCAGTTTCTGAGTTGAGGTTTTTTATGTTTTCTTGTGGAGGGTCTGCTAACTTGTCTAGTTTTCATTCATGTGCTATATCACTGTTTAGTGGAGGATTTTTCTACTGGGGGTATTGTTGTTAAGTCTGTGGTTTTATTGATGTTTCTTTGGGGAACTATCCCATAGTCCACATTGACAGAGATCAAACCCTAGAAGTTTGATCCATGAACCTAAACTAAAGTCTGAGCATATTTATAGAGGCATGCATCCACACATGTGACAGGTACATCTCTCATTGAATCAAGAGGTAAGCTAAAAGTTTATTTTTATCTCAAAAATATTGTTTGTTTCCAGATCTGTTTATATCTCTTCTTCTTTGCGCTGATCTAATGAACTGAAAAATTTTAAAGCATTTTTGTTTTTGAATTTTCCCTAATTTTAACAAGTTCATGAGACCATTCTCCACACCCTCAAAACAAATTTGGCCATGGCTCAGAATTGCATGAAAAAACAAGCAGATAAAGGTCATTTCGAACCACAATTTAGTGAAGGGGACTAGGTTTTTCTTTGTTTGCAACCCTATAAGCAGACTTCACTCAAAACGGACTACTGTCAGAAGTTGTTGGACAACTAAGAGGGGGGGTGAATCAGTTGTTACCAAGCTTAAACAATTATGCTCATTTTTAAATTCATTACAGAACTCTCAATGATGATCACAATAATGCAGGGAAGTAAGCAATAGAACATTCAACATCATTCACACATATGAGATACATAGAGACAAATATTTCCTGAGGAAACCCATAAAGGGTAAAAACCTCTTCTTCTTGGTATGATAAGTAATCTTTACATTCTGTACATTATCATACATATGAGCTCCAACTCATTGTGAGGCTACAACCTCTATTTTGCAAGCT
>ML784834.1:760066-816527 GCA_009831015.1 Picea engelmannii
CGAGTAAAAATGAGGGCACCTTGTTCAATATTAGAAGAAAAAAATGTGATGTCATCATTATAGCCATCACTTATGCCTTCAATTTCAAGGCCTTTTTTAGAAATGAGCATTGAGTCTTCTTCCACCATATCTCCTTCAACAAGAGTTTTAGTGTCATTGTTTGATATAAGATTTGAATCCTCAGATACATCCTCTTATTCTTGAAAATGTATATCACAAAATCATAGCATGTGTTGTTGTATGAAAATTCCAATGTCATTAGTGGGTTCAAAAGAATTAGATCTCGAATCAACATTAATTGATGAGCCACTAAATTTAGTAACATTCATATCATGAGAAAAATCAACTTCATGTTCATCAATATTTTCCTGATCCTGTGTGTTAGAAAGAGAAGTAAGTTAGAGAAACCAATCGGATGCATCTTCTCCAGAAAATTGATCATCCTCGTGGAATCTGAGGAAAATTAACATAAATTTGGAAAAGAATTCATCGTCGAGCTCACCTTCATGTTTACAGAGATTCTACACTTCCACATACAATTCATTATAATTATAATTTTGATGAGCACTCAGAAACAACTCCATGAATTATTTCCATGTGCGAATAGATTTGGATGGAAAAGCTTTGAACCAACACTTTATTCTTCCTTGCAATGTGAGAGTGAATAACCCACACAATTCATTTTCATTAAATATTCTAAAAGAATTACATTTATGATTAAAATGAGAAATATGATCAAAAGAAAATATTACACCCTCGCCATCAAACTTTAATTTTGACAAGGAATCGACGGTCTTCTTAGAATGCTTCCAGTAGGCCGGCACAAACTAAAATCATGGAATAACACAAAAATGTAGAGAGGAGACATGAGCAGTTAAAGTCAATTGAAACGAAAGGCTCCACAGGGTCATCTTGTCATCTACCCTCATTCTAGCACCATTTTGTTGACACGCGAAAATGTCCATTCCAACAAGAGGGAGGATTTTCCAATGGTAGGTCATAATTATACTTTCTCTCATTTGGTGTGGCAAGCTCCACCAGTATGTGGGATCGATTTCTACTAACTAAATGGATTTCTCTCTAAAGAGAGACTTGCTTATTTAAACTATTCTAAATCCTAAATACAGTTCTAATCTATTATATGTATGCAATCCTATTATAACCTCTAACTACTCCTAATCTAACATAAACAAATAAGGATTGCAAACATAAATCTTAATTATTGAAAGTTAGAAAAAAATCATATCTCTCAATTTAAACCCGACTAGCATATTCGACTGTGACATTGAATATGTCCCTGCAATCACATTCATAACCAATTCATAATATTTTCTACAAAAATAATTGACAAAAATGACAAATTGCAAAAAAAATCAGAAAACAATCAATTGACAATAATGCACAATTGTATCAATTGATCCTAAATCAACTCTTCCATATATTCACTCTTCAGAAATAATTCATCAGATTGAGGTACAAAAAAAATCCCCCAAAATGGCCTTTAATCTCTCATAAAGCTTGATAATAATATACAAGATTCCAATTCCATATTTTCCAACTCCCTGTTTCAAGCAAGAAATCACCTTTTATAATAAATCATCAGTGGCTCTTCATTTCCTCTCTTTCTTCTTTGCTTACAACCATTCCCTTTTTCCAAGAAATTGATGAACCTTTCTTACAACAAATTGATGGGCCTCTTACCCAATGAAACTATGCATGATACTGCTGCCACTTGGTGGGTAAATTTCTTAGCAAAAATATAGATCTAATCCTAATGAATTTGTGGCCCAATTTTCAATTAATTCATGAACTTTTTCCCCTGCAAATCGTGACCCTATTTTTTGTGTTTTAGTTTCCAACTTTGCTGCAGTTTTTATGTTCCAATTCTTCTACAAAATTGACCCAAATTTCTGTGATCTGGTGATCAAAATATTTTTCTATTTGGTTCTCCATTTTTTGCGTTTTGGTCGAATTTTCCCGAGTGATTTGGTAACTCCACTATCGACCATTTCGCACCCTTAATCTCTGCTAAATCGTGGATCCAATCTCAGGAAATTTTTTTATCATTCTCTGAGAAGTTTATTGGTCAATATCTTTTTTGATTTGGTGGCAATATTTTGGCATCGAATTGGTCCTCCTTTGTCGTTCCTACCATGCAAAATAGAAATAAAACTAACTTAAAAATGTATTAACAAATATTTTATTTACAAACACACACACTCAAAATCATATTCAAAATATTATGCCAACAATAATTCTGAGGAGAAATCAAAGAAAACTCATAATATCTAAATTCAAGCAAAGTTCATTGACATGTAAGGTTTATTCACGCTTTCAAATTGAAAAGTAATCAAATCGAATTCTAAAAGTTGAAATGAATTCGTGGATATCAAAAACCCATAAAAATCACTATTTGAGAGAAAAATAATGAAATTCTTCACTAATAAAATTGCACAAATATATTTTTTAATGAAAGTCTAAGCCTCGTAAAAAATGATGTTTCACTCAAGTTAAATTCCACCAGCTTTTATATATATATATATATATATATATATATATATAATCCGCCAAAATGCCCAATTGACTCAATTGAGCAGTGAAACCAAAACATTGGCGAAAATGCTAAAATCTTTCGAAAACTATAAATTAAATGAGCTAAAGGTGTGAGATAGCTCCAATAAGCTCAGATGAGTCTGCAAACATAATTACATAAAATGGAAACATACAGATTCATGCAACACAACCGTTATGCATGAAAACAACAAAAAGAAAGCGAGACTAAAACAACTTCATAATTATAAGATGAAGGCAAGGAGCAAAGATCAATGCAACAAACAAAATGTCTTCAATAATGAGTCAAACCAATCAATATCATAAGCCACCAAAATCCCGTTCTCAATCATAATTCATAAGAGCCAATCATCAAAATCATGCAAACCAAAGGACAAAGAAGAGATCAATAACAATCAAAGATCATCATCAATCAAGATATAAAGCAATTCAACATAGAACTCAAAACCAAGGTTTAGAAACCAAAAATAGGATCAAACGGTAAATAAGACAACAATTTGAAAGTTTAATGGGGGGGCCTTCATTTTTGAGCAAAAATGAAGGGATAGTTGTTGAAGCATGAAAAATAGGTGACCCTAACACAATCCCTATGCCAAGGTTGGAGAAACTACATAGGATCATGGAAAATAAATTTCCCTAGGGGGGTTGCAATCCACTCAAGGGCTAGACAAAACTAGGTCTTGGAAATCCACCCATACCAGAGAAGCTAGTTGGGCATTTTTTCTAATGGAAAAGTCATGCATCTAATGGGTAAACACCAACAATGTATCATATAGATCTAAGGGCCTCGATGCATGATTGCATGCAGATGGGCTACATCATTGAATTAAAATGGGAAGAAACCCTTGGTTACATTGTATGGGGAAAGTGCCAACCATGTGGATCCCATACTTATCAAATCAAGTTTCGAATGATTGGCTCGTGAGGAACCCTCTTGAAAAATTAACCCAATATGGAGCTTTCCCTAAATGAATTACACAAATAATCATACTTAGAATCAGAAAATTCAATATTAGGAGGAGGGTCATTACCTTATGATAAACCTTTGGAACAATCTTTCTAGAGCCTATAATGCCAAATTTTGTCTTCAAATTGACAGTGGTACCAAAAATGACAATGGATTTTTTGGGTGAGACCATATTTCCTTCCCTTATGATAGAAAGGTCATAGTTCGATAGTCCAACTAGCAAGTAATGTGAAAAGTACACCGAGCAATTACTATGCAACAACATGAAAGATCACAACCCATGAAGCCATGGCTCTATCCCTATAGTTAGAGTTTTATGTCACCTCCATAAGTACATGTATTTAGTGTAAAAGACAACAATAATAGTTCTACAAAACCAAAATAGGAAAGAAAAACTAAAAAAAAGAGTCAAATAAACATTTAAGAACCATATGTGTAGTCTCTTCATATGGTGAGCTTATTGAGAGAGACGACAATGAAGAGATCTAGAACCTATAAATATATTTACATATTTCCTAGAATGAAAAATGTTCATCCTTGAACATGATTGAATATGGGATGACTGTTGATATTATGGTAGTTGCAGGAGGTATTAACCTCCACTTGTAACCTTTGACGAGACTAGAATATTCCTAGAAGCAAGAGAAACCCTAAAGCCTTGGATAATAACCCTAGAAGACAATTCATCTTAATAGAATAATTAATATTGATTTATTATCCCCCATAAAGAGAAGGTCGACCCAGTCAGTTAAGATGGACTAGTATAAATAGAGGGCACTAGATCTCATTTGTCACTCACTCACTCATGACTGCATAAAGACAAGAAGTGTGCATGAGTGAAGGAGAATTGCAACTGCTGTAGTAATGGCTTTGTCTTGGGTTATTGGTTTGGACTTTTTTATTGGTCTTTGGTTATCCTTGCTTGGTGCGCTAGCCTTGGTTGTCTATTGGTCTACTACCGGAATTATTTTATCTATCAAGGTTAAGTTGCTCAGGGGTGGCCTTTGTGCCTATGGTTGGGTGACAATATTGCTATATTGTCTATGGTGAAACGATCACAACCATTGTTCTAACAGGTTATGGGCCCACACCTCCTTTAGTCAATCTAACCACTGAAAGGAAGCTAAGCCATAATGTTATCAAGCTCGTTGAAGAACTGTCGCTAGGGTTTTTAGTAGGAGCAGTTACTAAAGCATTGTCTCTAGGGTTACTAGCAGGTGCAGCTGCAAACCATAAAACCACTTGCCCAACAACTTATGATGGAACACTTTACTCAAGGAGAGGATATTCTAGTGCGCCTTAGTGTAGCGCACCTATTGGCACTCTCAGAAGGAAAAAATGTCAAGGCTGATATTTTGGGTCAAAGTCAAAGTTTGACCAGCTATCAGTCAACATAAATCATGAATGAAAAGATAGGTCATCTACACTATTCATCTCTTACAGGAACTCTTTAAGATGACATGTGGATAATTTAAAGTGGATCTTCTAGGCATATGGCAGGAGACCAGGTCAGACTCTCCATTCTGAATGAAAAGAAGACATCCTACAAGGTAGAACTTGGAAACAAGAACACCTATCCAGTCAAAGGAATTGGTTAAGCCTCCATTAAATTGAAATAAGGTAACAATGTTCATTTGAGTAATGTCTTACATGTACCTAGTTTAGAAAAAAATCGTGTATCTATATATTTCCTAGAAGACAAAGGAAATATAATAGCCTTTGTAGATGGTGAAGTACTATATTGGTCTAGAGACTCCAGCATAGATAATACTAGAGTTATTGGAACTCGTGAAGGCATATTATACAGACTACTAGAACGTAATGATGAAGCTCTTGTAGATGATGAATTCAATCCTAGTGAACTTTGGCATAGAAGGTAGGCTCATCTTATCTATCAATCATTACCTTTCCTCGAGAAAATGGTTGAAGGAATACCAAAACTACAATCTACACATGAAGGAATTTGCAGAGAATGTGCAGTTGGTAAAAATGTTAAGAAGCCATTTTCAAGTAGCGATAATAGATCTAAGGAAATCCTAGATCTAATACATTCAGATGTTTGTGGTTTGATGCCAGTCAAATCTCTAGGAGGTTATCTTTATTATGTAACCTTCATAGATGATTACTCAAGAAAGACTTGGTTATATCTCTTGAAGACAACGATGAAGTTTTCAGCAAGTTTCAAGAATTCAAAGCAGAAATAGAAAACCTCACAAGCAAGAAAATCGAGACTTTGAGAAAAGATAATGGAGGAGAATACACATCCAAGGAATTTGTTTCCTTTTGCAAATCAGTAGGGATTAGGAGGGAGCTAACCGTTCCTCATAATCCTCAAAAAAATGGTGTAGCAGAAAGGAAGAATAGATCCACTGAGGAAACTGTGAAGGCATTAATGAATGATCAAGGTTTATCCATGTATTTATGGGGAGAAGAAAGCATGAAAACAATATATGTTCATAACAGAATTCCCCACTGCATATTGAAGAATATGACTCTAGAAGAAGCCTTCTCAGGAAAGAAACCTAATGTGGAACATTTAAGAATCTTTGGGTGACATGTTTACATTCATATCCCCAAGGATAAAAGAAAGAAACTAGAACCCTCGGGAAAGAAGGGCATATTTGTTGCATATAGTGAATCCTCCAAAGACTACATAGTCTATATTACAAAACGACATAAGATTGAATTCAGCAGAGACATAACCTTCAATGAGAAGATGGATTTCAAGAAATCTATAGAAGAATCCATGGAAGAAGAAGAATATGAAGAGCCTAGAGAAGAAAGAACATGTCTTCCAAAAAGTCAGAATGAAGAACCAGAACAACTTGATCATTCGATGCAACCATGTGAACCTATTGAATCAGTCATTGTACCCAAAACTAGAAAACATCTAGCTTGGCTTGAAGCTACTCTACAAGAAGCAGAAAGACTCAAACCTCCAAGTGGCACTTTCATAGAAAGTAAGAAGCCCAAAAGATTCTCCAGCTATGCAACATGTATGAAAAAACTTATAAATGAAGAACCCACCACATTTGAAGAAGCAACTCAGAAGAAACAGTGGAAATAAGCCATGACAGAAGAATAATAGTTTATCATGAAAAATGATGTGTGGGAAATCATGCCTAGACCCAAGGAAAAATCAGTGGTAACTTTAAAATGGGTCTATAAGATCAAACATGCAATAGACGGAAGCGCGGAAAAATATAAGGCATGGTTCATAGCTAGAGGATTCTCCCATAAGGAGGGAGAATATTATGATGAAACCTTTGCCCCTATTTCCATATATACTTCTATTAGAGCCATTATGTCTCTTGTTGCTTCCATGGGATGGAATCTACATCAGATGGATGTAAATACAACTTTTCTCAATGGAGCAATTGAACAAGAAGTGTACATTGAACAACCTCAAGGTTTTGAAGTACATCCCAGAGACACTCATGTTTGTAGATTAAAGAAAGCCATGTATGGACTCAAGCAAGCTCTGAGAGCTTGGTATGCCGGAATTGACAGTTACTTAATAAGACTTGGTTTCTCTAAGAGTCATGTAGATCCAAATATTTACTACAAGGTTGTGAACAATGCACCTGTGATTCTACTATTGTATGTTGACGATTTATTCTTGACAGGTGCAAAGTCTCTCATCATCCAGTGTAAGAAGGAATTGGATTTTGAGTTCGATATGAAATATATTGGTCTCATGCACTATTAGTTGGGACTAGAAGTATTGCAGAAGCGTGGTGAAATCTTCCTTGGACAAGGAAAGTATGCAGTGAAGATTCTTTAGAAATTTGGAATGATGGATTGAAAATCCATGGCCACTCCTATGACCAAAGATATAAGAAAATTAAGAGACTCAGATTCTGATCCATTAGACCCTTCCCTATATCGGAAATCGATTGGGTCATTGATGTATCTAGTCAAAACTCGACCATATATTTTCTTTTTTGTAAACATTTGAAGCCAGTTCCAGGTGGAACACAGACATGAGCATTGGATAGTTGCAAAGCATGTTCTAATATATATTCATGGGACACTAAACTATGGTTTAAGATACACATCATCCAGTGATATACAACTTCATGGATTCACATATTCAGATTGGGCAGGGAGTGCAGAAGACATAAGGAGTACTTCAGGGATGTGTTTCAGTTTGGGCTCTGTTATGATATCATGGGCCAGCAGGAAACAAAAGTATGTCGCACTCAGCACAACAGTAGCATAATATATCGCAACATGTGAGGCATGTACCGAAGAAGTATGGTTGAGGAAGTTGATTTCTAGATTATTTGATCAGGTACCAAATTCGACCGTAATATACTGTGACAATTAAATTTGTATGAGGCTATCAGAACACCCAGTGTTTCATGACCGGTCGAAACATATTGAGATCAAATACTACTTTATTCGTGATAAAGTATAGGAAGGAGAAGTGAAAATCCAGTACATCTCCACAGATGAGCAGGTAGCAGATATTTTGACAAATCCTTTGTCCAAGATAAATTTTGTGTACTTAAGGGACAAGATGGGGCTCGTGGAGATAACTCCCTTAGATGAAGGGAAGAGATGGCTCCCCAGGTTGGGAGGAAGAACTGATATATATTATTGATTCATGGGTAGTCATTTTCCAGTTTGGAAAATTGTCCAGGTTGGGCAGTTCCTTTCCAGTCCGGAAAGTGGTTCGAGATTTTTGATAGACATGCATTTTCCAGTTTGAAAAATGGTCCAGATCAGACAATCATTTTTGTAATGAAAATGGTCCAATTGATTGTTGATGTACCATAGACAACAATTCCCCTTGTGTCCAGTGTGGGGGAATGGTCTAGGATAGTCATTCTTCTTGGTAGTCACTCTGAGTAGTGGTCAAGTAGAATGGTCCACCTCGTCGGGCAATCATTCTTTCTAAGTTCATAGTTGTGAGAAGTTTCAAAGAATGGTCCACTTTGGAGGTTGGTGCAGGATAATCATTTCTTTAGGAAATGGTTCGAACAGTCATTCCCTTGGGTAGACTCATTCTCTCCAGGTTGCACTATGATTAGTGTTGGAGGAATGGCCTAGTTAGGTGAATGGTCTAGGTTCAACAATCAGGGACATGCATTCCCTAGGGCAGACTCATTCTCTCCAGGTTGCACTATGATTAGTGCCAGAGGAATGGCCCAGTTAGGTTAATGGTCCAGGCTAAGAAATCATGGATATTTATTCTTCCATGCTTGGGAAGAATAGTCCAGATAGCCCATGGCTAATGTTTTACTTTATGAGGGAAGATGCTCTTCCAGATCTCACAGAGGTGAGTGGAAGAATGGCCCAGATGACTCAATTTGTGTCATGATATTCTTTTATGCATATTGATATTGGATGATATGATTTTTGTAGAGATTGTATGTCTCTGGACAATAGGTGTATGCTACTGTGGTGGATGTGATCCACTGATAGTGACTGTGTGTCACTAGTTAGTATCAGTGTGCTACTCAGAGTGGTTGTGTACCACTGGATAGCAATTGTATACTACTATGAATAGACACAATTGTGTTCTATTGGATGGCATTGTTTCGATTGCCATGGAGACTATCTAGTTGGATAGTGATGATGGTGCTTGTGATTTGATCATGAGACAGCCTGTGTAGCTATGATGATGCTACTGGTTGAATGGTTTGTTTGTGCTCAAGATTATTGCCTTTAATACCTCCCTAGCTAGGAGGGAGTGTTGATATTATGGTAGCTGCGGGAGGTATTAACCTCCACTTGTAACCTTTGATGAGACTAGAATATTCCAGGAAGCAAGAGAAACCCTAAAGCCTTGGATAATAACCATAGAAGACAAGTCAACTTAATATAATAAGTAATATTGAGTTATTATCCCCCAAGAAGAGAAGTCAACCCAGTCAGTTAAGATGGAGCAGTATAAATAGAGGGCGCTGGAGCTCATTTGTCACTCACTCACTCACGACTGCATAAGGACAAGAAGTGTGCAAGAGTGAAGGAGAGATACAATTGTTGCAGTAGTGACTATCTTGGGCTATTGGTTTGTACTTTCTTCTTAGTCTTTGGTTATCCTTGCTTGGTGCGCTAGCCTTGGTTGGTTATTGGTTTGCTACCAGAAGTATTCTTTCTTTCAAGGTTAAGGTGCTCGGGGGTGGCCTTTGTGCCTATGGTTGGGTGACAATATTTCTATATTGTCTATGGTGAAACGAGCACACCCATTTTTCTAACAATGAGAATATTGACTCTGAGGATGTTAGTATAGTAGCATGAGATTGTTGCCTAAAGGTGATTGTGTGCACTTCATCCTCAAATATTTCAACCTCTTGTTTTTCTAGTTCATTTGACGTATTGCAAACATTATGAGTTTTTAACAAGGAGATAAATTTTTGATTGACTCATTCAAGCTTTGAATGTGCAACATGGATAGCTCAAGTTTCACTTGAACAAGATGGTTTAACATGGAAACCAAAATGGTGTCAAAGTACTCAAAACTAGGGACATACTAGTGTGTGGTATGCAATATGACTCACATTTGTTCTATGCAAGATGGCTTCTAAAGATAAGTGGGAGAAGTGGGCATTTGAGGCAAAATAACCTCTGATACATGTATAGAAAATTCAGAGGATCTTCATTAGTGTTCTTGCTTTGTGGGTCCATGGGTGCAATAGAACTTAGGTATTACATATTATTCTAGAAGGAATGGAAAAACGTAGAGCAAGTGGAGTTGATACTACAAGAGAACCCATGCCCACTTTGATAAACACAAAAAACTAATCTGGTAATAATCACCATACTGGGCTCCAAATACAAATGTTTAAACATTTTGGTAGGCCTTTAGGAGAACATAAGGGTGGGATTTGGTCCACATATGTGTGCATGGATAGTGTTATGCATACCTCACACACATGACCACTACCTTTGGGTGCCACCATGGTGACCTTGAGATATTGAGTAAATATATCATTTGGTAAACCTTGAGGAACATATGAAGATGGACTTTGATCCACATATTTGTGCATGTAAATAATACTATATGTTCTTCACACATTTGAACACTAACTCAAAGTGCAACTTTGAAGGATAGATGTTTTAATAATACTAATAATTTATGGGTAATTATAAATTTTGTTTTTGTATTATTATAATAAGGTCGAATTTAATGTTAAAGTATTATAGTGATATCCCATCTCAACTTCTAAAGTATGATTTAATAGGCTTAGCATACTTGTAATGTAAAGTTGGGATTGCATATTTAGATTATAAGCATACATTATTCAAGTTGAGCAAGGATAGGCTTCATGTTATTGCTTTTAGTATGAGTAGTGGCCAACATAAGATCAAAAGAAGTTAGACTAGATATTTTGAAGCTTAGTGTAACTATTAGAACATAAAAGAAGATAATGAAATTAACAATGTTGATAATATTAAATCTTATATCTCTATAATATTTAAGGATAAACCCTCAAATGACAATGATATTATTAATAAGAGGAAGTTGAAACCTTTTAGAAAATAAATCAATCTTAATTTGGTTAATTAAAGCTATTTTTTTAGAATTACATGTTTAAAAAATAAAAAGAATTGGGTTACTTTCAAGTGAGTTCACTTACATGACATTAAAATGTATCATAAAGAGTTTAGTAGTTGGCTTGACTAACACATTCACAACCAATCATTTGTCACATATTTATATAAATCATACATGGAAGTTTATACGAGGATAAATATCTTTGTGTGGAACTTTCATATGCACATTCGTTAATCACTACCATGTATCGTAACAATGACTTGACCATACAATTGTGATATGCATGGAATGTCAATGTTATGACACATGGCAAACACAAGACATAATTGCTTATCATTGTCTATGGTACAACCTAGTAATAATCTCCTCACAACTCAAATCAACATGGGAGATACATCCAACAATACTTATCCCGACCCTCACACTTTTACTATATCTTTTAAATTTTATACATTAAATTGAATATGAATATGTGTTAAGTTGCATTATTGAAAGTCCCCCACCCTCGTAAACAAAGGTGAGGGTGGAGGAGCAAAGTGAAGGTAATGTGAATTAAAAGTTTCACAACTATGTCTCTCACCCTCATAAATAAGGGTGAGGGTGGGAGTGCAAAGTGAAGGTAAAGCAAGTTTCACATCTACACACCACCCCATCCCACCGTACCCTTGTGAGAAAGGGATCATTAGAGGGATGATTGATAAATGACGATAGAGGTAGGGATGGGATTATGGAAAGAAGAAGAGAGGTAGGATCAAAGCTTGAGTTATGAGTGAAGTTGTGCATTTTATTAGGCATCCATCTTTTCAAGTGTTTGGAAAAAAACGTTCATACAAACATAATCGGTTTTTCAATCTTTTAAATATTTTGTAACAGTCTTGATTATTAAACTACAAACTTTAAATCAAGGTTACTCTAACTATGGGTGCAATCCAAATTGGCACAAGAATATGGTGCAAGTATGATACTTATCCAGAAATTAAAATTTTATATTAAAAAATAATTGAAATTTTGAATTAAAACATACCAACTATTTAGCTTCCATACTTATATTGTCAATAGCTTTCATACTTATATTGTCAGAACAAGACAAAACCACCAAGTTTGCTTTCATACTTATATTGTCAACTATGGAAGAAGACAAAACCACCAAGTTTGCTTTCATACTAATATTGTCAATTGTGAAATAAGACAAAACCACCAAGTTTGGTGACGAAGATAGCAATGGCTAACAGATAGCATATCAAATATTTACTGAGAGTTGACTAGACATTCAGTGCGAAGCATGGACACCATAGATTGATTTTATTGATTTTTTGGCTATTAGGGATACACAAAAGCATAAATAGTTAACCAACCAGAATACATCAAAGTCTGCATAACTACCGAGTATTCCAAGTAAGACAGGACAAATGATGAAAATGCAAGTAAAACTCCAAGTTTTGACCAGCGTATTAGGGAAAGAGAAGGAGAAGGCCCTAATAATTCTCCAATAATTTCCAAGGTGTAAAGTTTAAACTGCCTGCATGTTTCAATAATGTTGATTCAAATAAAAGTCTAGAGAGATGAAGAAAGGTCTCCATTAATTCTCAGGGTGTACATTGCTTGAATCTTTCAATATTGCTGATTCATTGTATCACTCCCTAGTCCTACCATTACTTACATCTCCAGTTGAACAAAAACAACTTTTACACCTTGATGTTGCAACTTACTTATAGATCTATAGAGCCTCACAGCTATTCAACCAAGAATATCATGTATCCGGCTCCCTAGTAAGCACAATTAGAAGATAATTAGAGCTATATGCACTGGAAGTTGTCATTCAAGGATTTATCACCTACTTTTTCATCCCTGGAGTGAATATATGGACCTTCAATCAGGGATGATTTTAAGGATGGAAATTTATTTTAAAATGTAGAAACTTTGGTGAATCTTACTAATCCTTCATGTATCAACTATAAATGTTTGGCCATATTTTTGTAAAAATATTCAAGTTTCTAAGTATTTTATATAGTTTTTATAAAATTTCGGGGATTATTAAGGTAAAATAATTTTATTCTATAGAATTTGGACGAATCATTTTTAAAATAGCGAATCTCTTTTTTGGAAAAATCATGAAAAATTAGTACATGAGGGAGATTTAACCCTAAATTCATCCCTGCCTTCAATGTTGGGTAAGGCAATTTTGAAACTCTGCTTCTTCAAATCAGCCTTACCAAGTTACCAATAAAGTTAAAGCATGAGAGCCCAGTGGCTTCAAAGTCTCCTGGAAACCGATTCCCTTAACATCTCAACAGATTCCGAAATTCGAATCCGAATCCTAAATGATAGGAAACAGATCCTATATCCGGAAACAGGAAACGGGTCCTTCAAGAAATCATGCCAAATTTGGAAGAATCGGATCCACATCATCGTTTCCCCGCTACCTGCACGATTCAGATCCGGGTACGGGACTAATATTGGCGAATTCGATAACTCTGCAATTCAACATTTTATCATGTTGATGGAGAAAGTATTTGAAAATATTATACTTCACATTCGATGCTCCCATCATCATTAAGTATGGGTAACCAGTTTTCCTTTAACTATTAAACTAAAAACTTTGAATTCAACATTTTATTAAACTGCAAACTTTGAATTCAACCTTCCATGATGTTGATGGAGAAGGAATTCTGAAATATTCTACTTCCCATTCAGTGGCTCCCCCAACATCATTACATATGGGTAATCATTTTTCTTTTAAAAGTTTTAGGTCATCCATACGTGGACTCCACGTCGTCAACTCCCAATTGACAAGATTTCACGCATCCTGGCAATTTTGCAGGCCATCTCACCCATCTTAGTAGGTGAGCTGAAGCTTCCATTTATCACCCAAATGGACATTTAACCTGTAATACAAAATCAGATTTGTCAACTCCAACACAACACACAAAATTCTTGAACTTATATATAAAATATAAGTCTCGAATTGTCGCTTTAATATTCCGAGTCTGTTTCTGCTAACAAGAATGTCAGAAACAGAATATGGATAAAAGACAAAAATGGATGAAGAGCAGTATTCTGATAAATGGTATGAAGGCTAAATTTAGCAGTAAAAATGTGTGTTCTATCTGATATTTTTATCTTAATAGTAGACATTTTGTCATATGTTGTGTTTAGGATCATAGCACTGGTATTAGTGACATTAATTCATACATTGAGGGCCTCTGGAACATTGTTTTTTGTCTTTCTGAACAATATAATGCAGGGGGTTACCGTAATTTTGGACTACATCATTGGGTATGTCACAGATTTGATTGTCACATCAGCATTTGGGTGTATGAGGTTGATTCTGGATGCATTCAGTGCTTTAGTGGGCTTCTTGGGTGATGCATTTTATGATTTTTTGGTTTACCTGCACACTGCCCTCCATGCCTTTGCAGACCTTGTTTGGGCATTCATGTGCAATGTCATTGAGATGTTGGGTCTGTCACTGTTGACCATATGGAACAATTTTGTGGATGCAGTTGCCTCTTTTATAAACAGTTTATAAGGCTACGAAAAGATAAATTGATTTTGAGCTGGAGCTCATATATGATTTTGGGTGGGGAGGTCTGCACCAGAGACTTGGGAATTTTCTATAATGTATCACAGGCGTTGGATTCAAACTGAGGTTCATATAGATGGATAAGCTAAATTGATTGTGGGCTGGAGCTCAAATGTAACTCCATGGGTTGGTAAGTTTGAACTAGCCACTTGTAAATTTTTTATATTGGATCACAGGGAATTTGATTGAAGAGAGGCTTTGGATTCAAACTGAGGTTCATAGTTGTGGATAAGATAAATTGATGTTGGCTAGAGTTCAGATATAACTTCATGGTTTGGGATTTCTGCACCAACCACTTAAGAATTTTTCTGTATTGTATCTCAGGGAATTTGATTGAAGACATAATCAAAGTTAACCATTACCTCATTTTGTATCGAGCAAGCCTATAAGAAGAAAACTACTCTATGTAAAACATATGCTTGAATATCTGAATACAAGTTCTGTTTTGTTAATTTTCTATCTTATTCTGTATCAATTGGTATTAAAGATTGCGTTCCTGTTTTCTGCAGCCAAGGCAAGCAAGGGGGCCAATCCTCTCCATATCTGGTTTTCATAGAAAAAGATCCAATGGGACCAGCTCTCATAAGGCAGTGTAATTGTCAGTTCAGATCAAGAGGGCTTTGTCCCCTCGGCTACAGGCTTCCGCATCCTTGATCTAATAGGGATCCATCTCCTCAAATTACAAGAAGCAGATACTTCATATATCTGATTCACTCTCCATCTTAAGCAAAGAATTACTCTTATCAACTGTGTTCAAATGCCTTCAGTAACTCCAAAAGCATTTTTTTGGGCAGCCTATCATATTTATCTCAGAGCATGTTCACTCAACCACTCTCTCCTTTACCGCCTATTTTGTTGTAGCATTTTTATCTTTTTTCTGCATACTTCTCTACATTTTCCTTAGCTGTAAGCATACATTTCAACATCCCAATGGGATCCTGCGCTATGGGTCCACAAACTACCTAGCAAATTCACCAGAGGCACTTTGACATATATCAAACACTGCGCTTCAGATACTTGAACATCTTTGTTTTGCAGCTATATGACCATCATGTCTCCTTGCCTTGAAAAAGATGCAGGATTTCACACATGATCACTTCTTGAATATCGGCTTCCAGTCCAAACTTTCCCTAAAAATTATGATCTCTAAATCATGGCGTCTCACCAAATCCACTTGGCCATACAGGATCCAACACTAGTGCATCCCTTTCTGCAATATGAGGAGGCACATTCACACCTATGTCAATGATGGCTGCGTTCCCACCACTGTCACAATCATTACCAACAACCACTATAATCACTCCTTTGAACTCAGCCCCTTGGCCTCTCATCTTGCACATTGAACAGTGAAAATATATACCACTTCATCAACATTGAACAGTGAAAATATATACCACTTCATCATAGTTCCAAGCTTAAATATAATATTAGAGAAAACAATGAAGAAGAGATCAAAGAGGAGGAAATCAAAACACTAAACAGTGAAAATATATACCACTTCATCATAGTTCCAAGCCCAAATATAATATTAGAGAAAACAATGAAGAAGAGATCAAAGAGGAGGAGATCAAAACACTAAACAGTGAAAATATATACCACTTCATCATAGTTCCAAGCCCAAATATAATATTAGATAAAACAATGAAGAAGAGATCAAAGAGGAGGAGATCAAAACACTAAAAGACTAGTACACACCAACTACAGAAAGGGCATACCATGGAGGATGAAGTTAAAAGACCGAGATGTGCAAATTTTTGTCTTCAGAAAAAGGTTGAGAAGATGCAGAAACCATTGGAATGTCTTTCCTTAGAGCACCGAGAGTTTGACAACTTAGAAGGTTGCAATCCAAACTGGGATGCAGCAGCTAGAGAGAAATGTTATAGTGCACTCTAACCTTGAGCAAGATGTTGCTATGGCTGCTACACCAGAAGTTTCAAAGCAATGGCTGCGCTGGGGTTTTGCAAAGGCAATAGTAAGCTCCAAATGCCTACGCTATTCGTCATGAAAGTGATTCTTCAAGACATGAATGTGCTGGAAATGATAATGTATTGGCTCCACTGTTGTTTGCGCGGTGAGTGACGTCCAGCTTTACTCTGGCCAGTATAGTTGCTAAAGTTTCATCTAGCCGATGAGCTACCACCACAACTAATGTAGCACTGAATCCCTACAACGAAAAAGAGTAGTATAGTTTGGATTCTCCCGAAAGAAATCATTCTGGGAACACGTGGATAGACTTTTCTGCAGATATGGCTAGCAATTTGTCCGATGGACTGGCATCGACTATTACCATGACACATTCTCTTCGAAATAAACATGACCCTAGATATGTCTTTAGAGAAACTTGTAGTGCAAATTCTGGGGAGTTTGAAAATATGAAGTTTGGCCTCCATATAGAACATTCTAGGAATGAATAGGTCAACAGGAATAAAGCTGAAGAGAGGACATTTTTTAAATATATCCCTCAAGACCATAATGGATAAAAAATAACCATGCGGCTCCAACCAATGCCACAGACACTTCAGTTCATGTGAAATCTAAAGTTTTGGTGCGACCCAAGTTAAAGCTGCTTCCACAAACTAAGTCATTGGATGCTACTTCTCAGATTGCAATATTGGACGTTACAAAGAATTCACACAGTGGGCCGATGAGCAAGTCATATGAATATCACTCTGCTGCTAGTACATTGTCTGTTGTAGTTCCCAGCGAAAGTGTAGGAAACAACACTCGGTGAACTGTAAAAGCAGTGGGGGCATTGGAAGTCAAGGAGAAGCACATAGCTAGAGAATGACTACATTTGAAACCTCCCTGATTGCATTATGAACACAGTGCAGCCAATAATGATGACGACGAGCAATCTTTGTTGACAGGGGCAACCCCATTATGAAAACAGGCAATGCAGGACATCTGCTCCCTTAAGTCTTGGACAAATTTACCACACTCCTTCCAACACTGGTGTTTGGCGCATGGTTGTCTGGCATTCCATTCTGTATCAGCACCAGTCACTTTCAATTTTTTAAAATGTACGATGAAGAATTTGATTGAACTGCATGTCTGGGGAGTTTTACACCAGCCCCTTATCAATTTGGCTGGGGTGGTTTGCACTGGTCACTTACCAATTTTTTATATTGTATGACAAAGAATTTGATTGAAGAGATTTTTTGGAGTCAACCTGAGGCTTATATGCATATGGATAAGATAGATTGATTTTGAGCTGGAGCTCAAATGTAACTCTATGGCTTAGAAGATTCAAACTGCTACTTATAAATTTTCAATCATGTATCACAAGGAATTTGAATTTGATTCAAGAGGGACCTCAGATTCAAACTGAGATTGGAATATGTGGATTACAATCCTCTGATTGGCCTTCTAACTCATAGGATTGGTCATGAAAACTCTCCCCTTCTAAGATAAGGTATCGGCCAGCTTTATTTGGTCCTGAAAGGTTTTATTGGGTTGGTAATGGGTGTTACCTGAGCTGGTAGAGTTGTTAACCAATGCCTTACAGTAAGGTCTTGCGCCTTACTTGTTTTTTCTTTTTCTTTTTAAGAATACTTCGCAGGGAAACTCTCGGGTATTTTTAGGGAATTGGCCCTTAGTGTCATTCAACCAATAAAACTAGCCCACTGGGCTTCAACGAATTTCATTATTACAAACCAGGGAAAATCCTTGGATGTAGCTTAGCAAATGCATCAGTAACAGTTGAAAGTTTTTTGGATGTTCTTCTCTGTCAAAAGAAGTAAAAGTTGCGAAGAGAAAATGGCATTTTTCTTTGTTTTTTTGAGTAGATAGATCGGCCAAGCCCTTCTAATTTTACATAAATGCCTTGGTTGGAACCCTAATGGAACGAACAGGCTGAAGGCTAAAAGTAACGAGACATTGCCCTCCATTTACCTAAACATAGATTAACTGGAAAGCCTAACATCGCAATACCTTATGTTTGAGATATGTAAAAGGCTCACAAGGTGATCAGATTGAAACTTTATGTTTCTACCGTTTTGGCAAACCGTCTTGTGCCTATGCTTTGTTTTCATTATAGTTTCCAACAAGCTGCTTGACAGGTAGCAAAAGCGTTCCATGGATCTTAAGAATTCCCAGAGAATCCAAAGACGGATATCTGCCCTCGAACAGTGAGTTCTTCTACCACTGAGCTACATATCCCTTTCATAACAGGCATCCTTAACGATTTGATCTCTAGGCGTGGATTGCTGCCTCCAACAGGTTTTCCATGTATTTCAATAACTATTGATATTATATCTTTCGCATTAGTCAAATCCCATGGTGGTCAGGATTGGACACTACAGCCCATATGTTTCTGAGATTTTACTGAAAATTATTGAAGTTTTTCAGACCATTTTTGAAAAGCAGAGTGAGATGGGATGAATTAATACTTGGTTGGGGCAATGGAATGTCTTTTGCTTAGACATAAACAAGACCCAATTTGATTTTTGATTTATTTAGGCTGTATAGTCCTTGATATCTATGTTAAGAAACTATGAGTTTGGTGACCTCAATTTTGAAGGCACGCTATTATGAGCAGACCTTGAGTCTGATTTGATTTGGATAAACCATTCAAGAAAATGGATCTTTGGGGGACGAAACTCGGAATTGGACTGTCACAATGCCTACAACGAATGCAATTGGTGAGTTGAGAAATTTCAAATACCATTTTGTATTATACAGTTTTTGCCATTTTACTTAAATAATTATAATTGTGTCTCATTCAATTTGAATCAAATATTCTTGTAATAAATTAACCAAATACTTCACAACATTAATAACAATAAGGGTCACTTATTTTCGGTACGAAATGAGAGCGGAGATATAATAAAGAAACGTACAGAGATATCTTGGATATCCAATAATACAACAGAAATGTATCAGAGATGCAACCATAAACACATAGATACAATAATACACAATTTCTATTAGTGAGCGAAAATGTACAAAAACTGTAAAAATACAAAGTGAAAGACTCGCTAGAATGGTGGCAGCTTATCTCTGAGAAGAGATGTGACGGCTACTCTCATTCGCAAGAAAATGGTCGTTACAATGAGACTCATAAGGCCATTTTAACATAAAGAAAATCCAAAACCCTAACCTTGGAAGATGAAAACCTTAACAGTTTTGTGGACCTTGTTTTGGGTAGTTTGGTGTATCAACTTCCCGGGGGCGTAACTTTGGCATGCGATCTCCGTTTGGGGCGCATGATTGCTCGTTGGAAAGTTCTATCCGAGGACTACACATGTTAGCGTCATACTTTGCCTCCGTCTACAGTTTGATTGTGGCAAGCCCTAAAAACGTTGTTTAAGGCCTCAAAACGGCCTCAGAAGTTCGGGACCTGAAAATTAGAAACAAAATTTCCAAGGTGGAAGACTATTTTTCGAGTTAGTGGAATAGGTGGGTGGCCACCAATATCCACCTAGATCAATCCTCCCTCCTTAGGAAACAATGGTCTCCATTGCGTTGAGTTCCCGAGGGAGAGGGGGAAGCATTTGTTGAACTTGAACCTTGGTGAGTTGTTTGTCTTGCTGGAGAAGTTGTGTTGCTTAGTTTGTTGAAGGTTGTCACGAACTTGTTCCTGGCGAGGTTGAGTCTGTTCAACCAATCAAGCTACATGAGATGACTGTGTGTAGAAGGAATATTTGTGCTTTGTTGCAGCTTTGTTGATCTGCTTTTGTTGGATAGAAGGTGATTGGGCCGAGGCTATATGATCCAGATGGATGTCGGTGGCCTCCCACCTATTCCAACTGGCTCATTTTGGCAGTTTTCTAGTTTGGAAGTTTTTTTCTTAATTTTTGGGTCCCTGACTTTCGGGGCCGTTTTCAGGCCCTAAACAACGTTTTTAGGGCTCGCCATAGTCACATTGTAGATGGAGTCAAAGTCTGACGACAACATTTGTATTCCTTGGATAGACCTTTCCAATGGTTGGTTTTTCATCTTCCAGGGTTAGGGTTTTGGATTTTCTTTATGTTAAAAAGGCCTTAGAGCCTCATTGTAATGATCATCTTCTTGCGAATGCGAGTAGCCGTCACATCTTTTCTCAGAGATAATTTGCCACCATTCTAGCGAGTTTTTCACTCTGTATTTTTACAGTCTTTGTACATTTTCGCTCATTAATAGAAATCATGTATTATTGTATATATGTGTTTATGGTTGCCTCTCTGACACATTTATGTTATTTTATTGAATATCTGAGATATCTTTGTACATTTATTTATTATATCTCCACTCTCATTTCGTGCCAAAAATAATTTGAATCAATGGTATCAGAGTAGACTGCTCTTGATCGTTTTTCAGTGCATGTCCCCGACAAGATCCAAGTATAGCAAGTTGGGTCTCGAGCTTGTCTCTCTTGAGGACAATCACTCTCACATGCCCAAGAAACCCTCCATGGCGGAAGAAAAGAAAAACGACGGAGCATAAGATTCTATTAATCTGTTGTTTGAGGAAGCTCTCACACGACAGAGGGATGAAATGATGGAGAATTTTGACCACATCCTTCAACGCCTACTGATAAAAAAAGGCACGTCTTCATCAAGCGACGACTTTGGAGGCACCTTGCCTTTCAAGGTACAAGTTAATTTTTGTATTCTCATATTTGAAGGACAGATAGATGCAGATGCCCTAGACAAATGGTTAAATATGCTAGAAGGTTATTTCTCTGTTCACAATTTTTCCGACAGAGAAAAGATCACCTTCGCACTCCTTAAGGCTCTCCCCGATGTCAAACATTGGTGGGAAACTTACTGGGAGAAAATTTCTACAGAGGAGTTTGAAATATATGGGTTCGAGCCCCCTTGGAATTTTTTTGTGGATGCGGTCAAGGAACAATATTACCTTGTTTGCAACTATGAAGACAAATACATGAGATGGGCCATGTTGCATCAAGAGAGGGGCCAAGCAGTGTCAGAGTTCACCAATACCTTTCATACCTTGCACACCAAGTTGGGTATCAAAGACTCTGAGCAACATTTGGTTTTGAAATATCGTGGGGCTCTACACAGATGCATCCAAACTGAAATGGATTTTCTGAACATTTCATCACTCGATGTTGCTTATCGATATGTTGTTAAAATCGAGCAGAAATTTAAGCACCAGAACAAGCAGGAGTTTGGGTCTGCAAATCCGCAACAACCAAAGTATGGTAAAGACGACCCTAACAACCAACCTTCAAAAAACCAGTCCAAGCCATAGGAAAAGAGGGGTAATGGAAAGACTAAGAAGGACATTGGAAAATGGTACGATTTCCAAAAAATCCCCTAGCACAACACCGATGAATGTCGCTCAAAACAGTCATTGGTGGCCGATATCAAAGACAAGGAGTCGAACCCTGATTCATAATCTGATTCATAAAACACTGACAGAAGACAGATCATCGATGTAGATCCCATTGCTATTGTCACGACCACAACAATTCAACCAAAAGAAACAACAGATCCTGAAGAGGGGGAGTGTCTTTTTCATTCACAAATGTGGGTGAAGGGGACCCCGCTGCATTTTATCGTTGATAGTAGAAGCCAAAAGAACCTCATCTCAACATAGGTCATCAAATAGTTGGGAATGTCAAAAACACCACACCCGCAACCATACAACATCGGGTGGCTTCACCAGGGACGAAATCTTTGTGTCAGCCAACAGTGTCGATTGTCATACGAAATCCATCCCTTCAAGGATGAGGTATTATGTGATGTTGCCCCGCTAAATGTCTATGATGTTCTCTTGGGCTAGCCATATATGTGGAAGCACCATGTTGTTTATGAGTCTCAACCCCGTAGTGTCATTGTTACTCTAGGGGGTCATATCTACAGAATACCAGAGGTAGTTTCAACTATTGTTCTACCTAAAAAGTGCCACAAGGTAGTATCTCATCCTACAAAATTCAGCTTCTTTACAATCTGTTCAAAAGGTGAACAGAAGGACAATGCAACCACTACAATGATCTGGATTTTATGAGCAGAATGAAAATTAATACAGATTATTATTATTCTTAACACAGAGACACAAGAATAACATAGATACAATAACAAAGATACAGTAAAATTGGTTTCTATTCAATAAGAAAATGTGTTGAAACTGTAAAATCCAACGAAAAACAAGCTTGCTAGAATGGTGACAACTTATTTATGAGAATAGATGTGATGGTTGCGCTTATTCACAAGAAGATGGTTACAATGAGGCTCTCCAAGACTTTTTAAAATAAACAAGAATGTCAAAACCCTAGAAATCCAAAAACCTAACCCTAGGAGATGGAGCGCCAAAAATCATGTGAGCCCCGTTGGGGTAAGCTAGTACATCAACTTCATGGGGTCGTAACTTTTGCATACGATCTTTGTTTTAGATGCACGATAACCCGTTGGAAAGTTCTATCTAAGGACTATGCATGTTGTCATTAGAGTCTAACTCTGTGTACATTCCCTGACTCTGTCTACAGCCTAACTGTGGTGATCCCTAAAAACGTTGTTTAGGGCCTCAAAACAACCCCAGAAGTTAGGGACCCGAAAACTAGGAAAAAATTGTCAAACTGGAAAACTGCCAAAATGAGCCAGTTGGAATAGGTGGGAGGCCACCGACATCCATCTAGATCAATCCTCCCCCCTTAGGAAGCAATGGTCTCCATTGCGTTGAGTGCCCCCATCAGATGAGGAAATTTCTATTGAATTTGGCCCCGGGTGAGCCACTTGCCTTGGTGCAGGAGCTGTTGTGCTTTGACAACTCGATAAAGCTGGATCCTTTGTTGGCGTGAGCCCTTGACCTGTGTGTCCACAATCTGATCACTAGATGCATGTTGCATGCAGTCAAGGTTAAGCTCTGTTGGTGTCAATTGTTCTGCTATCTTTGAGGTGTCCAACAATGGTGGGAAGTATGGCCGAAGGAGATCCACATTAAATATTAGGTGCAGTCCAAGGAAAGGAGGAATATTGAGCTCAAAAGAATTGTCACCCATAACCTTGGTGATGGTGTAAGGTCCATAACGGAGTGGGAGAAGCTTCCGATGGGGCCCTGTAAGACATTCTTTCTGTAAGTGTAACCACACTTTGTCTCCCACTTGAAACTTATGTGGCACCCGGTGTTGATCATGGCATTGCTTGTACTTGGCATTGGACTTATGTAAAATATCATGAACCTGTTGGTTGATGTGTTGGATCCGCTCAATGAACTAAGAGTCTTTTTTAGCTTCAGTTGGAGTAGGTGATGAATCGGTTGGGGTGGCCGCAAGAGGTAATGAAACATCCATGGGACCGAATGGTTGGAATCCCAACCTGACCTGAAAGGGGCTATGGCCAGTTGATCTATGTAGGGCTTTGATGTAGCTATGTTGAACATATGGAATTGTACATGCGTAGGATATGCACTATCATTTGACTGACAACCTTAGTTTGGCCATCTGTCTAGGGGTGTAAGGAAGTGGACTTGGTGAGCTTGGTGTCCAGCAGTGACCAGAGGCTTGACTAGAATGTGTTGAGGAACCGACTGTCCCGATCTGAGACAATGGTTTGTCGCATTCCAAAATGCACCCGAACTCGTTCAAAGAAGAGCTTGGCAGTGGCCTCGACTGTGATGCTCTTCTTGCAGGCAGCGAGAATCGCCATCTTGGAAAAATGATCAACAACCCCAAAAACACAGTCATTTCCCCTCTTAGTGGATGGAAGGCCGGACATGTAGTCCATTGAGATGGATTCCCATGGCTTGTTAGGAGTAGGAAGGGGGGTGTACATGCCCTGTTTCTTAGTGGTTGGTTTGGAAAATGCGCATGCAGTGCAGGACCTGATATACTTGTTGACATCCTATCGAAGTTTCGGCTAGTAGAAAAGTTTCTGCAACACTGCCACTTCCTTTTCGATGCCGAAGTGTCCTACCACCCGACTATAGTAGGATTCCCAAATCATCTTCGCTCACTCGCTTGATGGAACGCAGAGATGGCCCAGTCGACACAATAGCCCATCATGAAGATGAAAATTAGCGAGAACTAAGTTTCCTCCCAACATTTGGTATGTGGTGTCGAAGTTAGGGTCTGTCTCATAGAGGTTGGGCCATCGATAGGTCTCGTGGCCACAAGATTCTAACACCGTGGTGAGTGTCGCGACTGGAGGTCAGTTGAGGAATTAAACGACTCGGTTGATACTACATGTTTTATACTTGATTTTGAGATGGAACTGCTGCAAGTATGTGGACCACTTATGATGGTGGTCATTTTGCAATTTGCCTTGTGTCTGCATGAACTGCAGTGGTTTATGATTCGTGTGGATGACTGTCTCCTTCCCTAGAATGTAATGTTTCCATTGGCGGCAGGCTTGCAAAATGGAGTACATTTCTTTGTCGTAAGTAGGATACTTACAAACAACATCTGATAGTATCTCACTACGATAGGCCACGGGGTGGTCATGCTGAGTGAGAACTATGCCCACAACATAGTCTGAAGCATCTGTCTCAATATCAAAGGATTGTTGCAGGTCTGGTAATGAAAGTACTGGGGCTGAGCACAAGCGCTTCTTTAACTCATTGAATGCTTTTTGTTGGGACATGCCCCACACAAATATTTCCTTACCACCACCCCTAGTTACTTGGCTGAGCGCCCATGCAATATTGGAGAATCCCAACACGAACCTGCGATAGAAATTGGCAAGGCCCAAAAAGCTCCAAAGCTTAGTGAGAGTGGTTGGGGTTGGCCAGTCATGGATGACCTGGATCTTGGTTGGATCCATATGCACACGATGTTGATCCATGATGTAGCCTAGGTATTGGGCCTTGTCCATGCCGAAGGAGCATTTTTCCAAGTTTGAATATAGCTTGTATTGTCGCAGGGTGTGCAAAACTTGCTGAATATGCTGCAAGTGTTTTTCCCAAGTCTTGTTGTAGATGAGGATGTCATCCATATACACCACTATAAAAGTATTGGTGAAAGGTCGTAGGATATCGTCCATCATCCTCATGAAATTTGTTGGAGCATTTGTCAAACCAAAGGGCATGACCAACCAATCAAAAATACCTTATTTTGACTTGAAGGCGGTCTTCCATACATTTGTCTATTCTATGGGGACCTAGTGGTAGCCAGACTTCAAATCAATCTTACTGAAGTATTTGTCCCCCTTAAGCTGATCAAGGAGATCATTGATTCTGGGAGTCGAGTACTGGTTCTTGACTGTGATTTTATTTAGGGCCCGATAATCAATGTAAATTCATCAGGTCTCTTCTTTCCTCTGCAGTAGCACGATTGGGCTCCCATAGGGTGATGAGATGGGATAGATGTGCCCCTTGTGGAGCATTTCTTTGATGTATCACTTGATATCCTCATTATATAACAGAGAGCGATGATAGACTGGCCCATTGGGAAGCGATGCGCCGGGGGTCAGATCGATGGGATGCTTGACCTAATAGTGCAGAGGTACCCCAATAGGTGAGGAGAAGATATATTTGTATTTTTCCATGACCTTGTCCACTTGCTTTTGCTGTGTGGAGAGGTCGGCCGCGGAGGCCCTGGACGTGGCCACAATATTTCACTCACTCTGAGAGAGAATCATGAAGAAGACAAACTTCTTGGTCTGAGAGATGACCTTCCTACATTGTTTGGTAGAGATCAAGGAAATAGAACTAGGTGGGACTGCCTCGGGTATCCTGTATAATTTCATGTTTAAAGTAATAATAACACTGCAAGGCCTATACTCATATACAACATGACGTTTCCATAAATAACGTTGGCCCAAAAGAACATTACAAACTTCAAGATGAGCAACATCATGCAATACCTTGTCTTTGAAGGGTTTGATGTCGTACGACATGCGACACTGTTGGTTGATGTGGAGATCGCTTCCTTGGCAGAGCCATCCAATGGTGCAGGGCTGCGGGTACAGCTTTGTCAGCATGGCTAGTCACTTGATGACCTCTTCTGAGATGAGGTTCTTCTGGCTATTGCTATCAATAATAAAGTGCAGTGAGGTCCCTTTTACCCACACATGTGAATGAAAGAGGCGCTCACCTTCTTCTGGCTCATCTGATTCACTGGGATGGACCTTGGTGGTAGCAACAGTGGCACTAGGTTCCGCGTCAATGATTAGTCTTCCCCCTTTTGGTTCTGACTGAGAGTCGGAACCCGCATCTGATTCATAGGCTTTCACCTCAACCACCAGCGATAGCTTGGAGTGGTAATCAGCCGTATTATGCCAGGGGCTCTTATGGAAGTCGCACCACTTCCCATTATATTTCTTTGTCTTTCCGGTGTCCTTCTTTGCTTGCAGCCTAGACTAGTTTTCTTGAGGTTGTCTGTCTTTTCTCTATCCTTTGTTCTGTGGGTTGGGGCTTCCCTTTACTTGCTTCTGATGTGAGGGGCTCCCAGGACCAAATTGCCACGTCTTTTGTTTAATCTTTTTCTCGATTTTGATGGCATATCGATAGGTCGTGCCCAAGGATGAGATGTCCAAAAACTCCTTTTCGTCCTGGATGTATCTATGCAAACCACCATGATACTTGAGCACCATATGTCGCTCAGAATATTTGATACCCATCTTTGTGCGCAAGGTATGGAACATGTTTGTGAACTCTGGCAATGCTTGGTCTCTTTCATGCCACAATGTGGTCCATTTTGTATACATGTCGTCATAACTATTATCTCTGATTTTTAGGGATAACCAGGAGATCATGTCTCGAGGCCCACAGGTCCTAGACATGGAGTACCAAGAGCAGGATTGAACTGAGCATGGCCCTGGAGGGCCCATCCTTTTCTTCTTCCATCAGCTTTATCTTGTCAGCAACAACAACATCCATCACCATCAGCTTGTCAGCAGTAGCAACATCCATCACCATCAGCTTGGTCCTGTATCAGAAGAGGTTCTTTCTCCATGAGGTAATTGGTCCAGGTATCATGGTATGTGTCACTTTTGATCATTGAAACCTTTAAATATATGCATTTGAATCCCTTTTACTTCTAACAACTACTTAGATCTTACATTAACCCACTTGACCATGCTTGGGGAGATTGACAGGGTGCCCTAGCAAGCCCGTGCCCATAAGTTTTGGTTTGCCACCGGGGGGGGGGTTTCTGAAAAGCCATCGTCCGCTCCCATCATAGCACCACTATTTCACCTTATCTCCCGCTCACTTATCCCATTCCCCTTTTCCGGGCATTGGGTTGACCTGTTTGTAGGATTGCACCTTATCTCATGGGAAGAAGGGGCTAAAGTCCCAGAAGGTAAAAGTAGCTGGTAAAAGATAAAAGACTAGAAATCAAAACCTTGAGATGCTTTGCCCAGGGATCCCTAAGAAGGCAATAAAAGGCCTCTCAACAAGAAACAAGAGGGACGCAGAAAATAACAAACAAGACCTAGTCAAGATGATAGGGGGTCTCATGAGGAGCCAGCCTATTAGGTTCATGGGTACCTAACAGTATGACATTGCCACCATCTGGTTACCACGCCAAGGCAGTGACCTTTAGTTGCATGGCCAAGGGAAAGGGGGTCTCATCATGAGCCAACCTTCTCATCTCTATGAAAGTACTTGTGGGTAACATTGTCAACTCTAGTCACCATGCCAAGGAAGTGTCCTCTGGTTAGCCCTTGAATAAAAAGAAAAAGAAAAAAAAGAAAAGTGAATAAAAAAAAAGAATAAAGGCAACAACGGGCTTGAAAAAATTGCATCCATGACAGGTACAACTCGCCTTCTACAAAGGCACCCATAGATAACATCATGCATCCCTGGCTCTCACTTCACCCACATGTCTGGACATCCCCTAGCCACATCACCTCACTTACATGGCTTGGATGAAACCTTCCTGGAAAATTCCCTTTTCTTGTGGATACTAGCCCAATAGGACGTCTTGTCCTTTTCTCCAGTCTTGTATTGTAGGTTTTTGTAATGTCTTTGAGCTATTGACTGATGTATCAAGGTTTTTATGCATATGTTTAATAATATTAATGATGAAATGTGATTGACATTGCTATGATCCCTGTGACTAATGAGCCCATGGAGGGTGTAGCTTTTGATGTGCAGGACCATGCCCGATGGACAGGTACCATTTGGACCGGTACACATGGGGAGATGATCAAGTCAGACCTCCATGGGGCTGAAGAGCCCACCAGATGGATGTTGAGACCCCATCAGGGGGCAGAGACAGGACGGTGGTTGATCAGGGTTTTACACCGGAGAAGAAGAGGATGTTTCATCAGAGGCACCTTGGCAGAGCCCAGCCTAGGGGGATTGACCCATTTCCAGTGGAACGTTTGCCCTGGATGGCCCTGGATGTCACCTAGGAGCTCATGACGTCACCTTGAGTGTGTGACAGTTTGACAGAGCAGTTGGCACATGTGGCATGATTGGGAGGCCCAAAGAGGGCCAATGTTTTTCCCTTTGGTGTTGCATTTTCCCTAAAAAGGGCTAACGTCTCCCTCAGTGGGGCTTGACGTCTTACTTTTTCTCAGTTAAGGTTTTAAAATGAACATTTAATGTAAAAACAATATTACTTTGATATTCTAGCCTTGTCGGCCATTTTATGACCTAAAAAGTAAATTAGGTAATTGATACACTATATATTGAGGAGTTTTAGCCTCATTTGATCATAACACATCACTCACTCATTAGTGAGGTCTGATTTTAGCACCCTACTTGGGTACTTTTGCTGGTTTAGTGAGGCACACTTGTTGAAGGAAGGCATTTCTTGGCATTTTATGGTGTTTCTCTTGAAGGAAGGTGTTACAACTAGGGTTTGCATGTTTATTTCTTGATGAATTGTAAGTATTTTTCTGCAAAACTTCTTGATTGAATGGTTGTAGTCTTATTTTCTTACTTGTATTTATAATTTGTTGAATCAAAACCCTAGGTGACAAGCACACAAGTAGGTCCTTGTCTCATGTCCCCTAATAGAGAAATTTTCAGCCATTGAAGAAGGAAGAAAGAGCCTAGCCATAGCTACACTCTCATTTCTTCTTCTCCCTAAGCTAGTCGTACTTTCCAGAGGTCAAGAAGGAGGAGACATCCCAGGCCTAGGTTATATACACCTTGGGTCATTTTTCTTCTAGGGTTTGATGATAGAGCCTTGTTGTAGCAACACTCTCCTTCATTTCACTCTCTTGTCTTGATTTATCTTTCATGCTAGCCTTTTTTTTCCAAGTTAACCTAAGGAAGGAGGAGAGAGCACGAGGCCTTGCTTTAGCAACACCGTAGTGAGCCTCTCTCCCCTAGGGTTTTGATTCTGAGGCCCTGCCATAGTAGAACTTTAGAAATCTTCCTTCTAGTCCTTAGCCATCCTCCTTCAACCCTAGTGTCCTCTACTAAATTGACTCCATTAACCCCAAGGCACTGATCTTAGACCTACAAAGTTGAAGTAGAATTGAATCTAAAACACTCTCAAACCTTTTAAAATTGAAACCCTAACTACACTAACCCTAACCTACTAACCCCAAGTTGCTGACGTCACACTTGAATATTTCATCTTTACTGCAACAACGTCTTGTTTTAAGATCAATTGAATGGTGGTTTAGGCATTAATTGAATAAAGTGTTAATTGGTTACCTTGAATGCCACATTGTTCCAATATTTATTGGTGGAGTGTCATATCTTTTATTGCTATTGATAAACATTGACTTCGTCAACATTTATTGCCATATTGCTCATATATATTTACCAGATAGTCTTATGAAGTACTAACCCATTGAAATATAGCTTGCATGTATTAGTTGTTGTTGCTCTGTTCCAGGCGGGTGTTCTTCATTGGTGACTCTCTTTATTATTGGTTGTTTAGCCAGACTATCTATTTTGGTGGTGATCTGTGAAGGGGGAACTTTACTTCTGTCCTTTTAACCTTTTCCTCTTCAAATCCACAGGTCACCGACGATGTCTCTCCTGGGCCTCACCTCCCTAAAGAGAAAGAACCTTCCCATCGAGGTGACATTGGGTGGGATAGGTTCCTGTTACACCAGTTTGAACCTCTATCTTATAGCCATTTGACCCAGCTACAAACTGTGTGATAACAATAACTTCTGACAGGGTAGTATTGTTACTTGATAACATCCGTGAAGGACTCCCAGGTGACCGCAACTGTAAATAATGATGGTTCCTCTGTTTCATTTTTCTCACAGAAATTCTCCCACCAATCTTTGACATGGGGGACGACTTTGAGGAGTGCAAACATAATCTTTTCTCTGTTCGAAAAGTTATGAATAGAAAAATACCCTTCTAGCTGATTTAACCATTTGTCTACAACATCTGCATTTATCTCACCTTCAAATATGAGAATATCAAAGTTGAATTTCACCTTGAAGGGGGCGGTGCCTCCGTTTGAGGAAGATGTGTCTCCTGTTGGTAGTCGTCGAAGGATTTGCGCAAAACTATCCATCATTTCATTCCTCTGTTGCATGAGGGATTCCTCAAGCAACATTTTGAAAGGATCTCCTGTCCCGTTGTCTTTATTTTCTCCCGGAATGAGAGGTTTCTTGGGCATGCGAGATTTTTTTTCCTCAAGAGAAACAAGCTCGAGACACAATTCTTTGTACCCTGACCTCGTCGGGGACATGCATTAAGAACGACAAGGAGAAGACTGCTCTGATACCACTAATCCAGATTTTATGAGCATAACGAAAATGAATACAGATTATTAATTTTTTTAGGACAGAGACACAAGAATAACAGAGATACAATAACATGATACAGTAAAATTGGTTACTATTCAATAAGAAAATGTGTTGAAAATGTAAAATGCAGTAGAAAACAAGCTTGCTAGAATGGTGGTGGATTATCTCTGAGAAGAGATGTGACGGTTGTGCTCATTCACAAGAATATGGTTACATTAAGGCTCTCCAAGAATTTTTACAATAAAAGGGAATTCCAAAACCCTAGACATCCAAAAACCTAACCCTAGGAGATGAACCGACAAAAGTCATGTAGGCCCCATTGGGGTAAGCTAGTACATCAACTTTCCAGTGTCGTAACTTTTGCATACAATCTCCATTTTAGGTCTATCTGAGGACTGCTCATGTTGTCTTTAAATTGTGGTGAGCCCTAAAAATGTTGTTTAGGGCCTCAAAATGGCCCTAGACATCGAGGACTCGAAAACTAGGAAAAAACTACCAAACTAGAAAACTTCCGAAATGAACTAGTTGGAATAGGTGGGAGGCCACCGATATCCATATGGATCAATCCTACCCCCTTAGGAATAAATGGTCTCCATTGCGTTTATTTCCCCCACTAGATGAGGAAATTTCTATTGAATTTGGCCCGGGGTGAGCCACTTTCCTTGGTGCAAGAGTTGCCCTTCTTTGACAACTCGATAAATATGGATCTTTTGATGCCAAGTGCCCTTGACCTGTGTGTCCACAATATGATCATTGGATTCCTATTGCATGTAGTCATGGTTGAGCTATTTTGGTGTCCACTGCACTGTTATCTTTGAGGTGTCCAATAATGGTGGAAAATATGGCTAAAGGAGAGCCACATTGAATACTGGGTGCAGGCCAAGGAAAGGAGGATTTTTGAGCTCAAAATCATTGTCACACACAACCTTGGTGATGGTATATGTCCCATAATGGAGTGGAAGAAGATTCTGATGGGGCCCTATAAGGATTTCTTTCTATGAGTGCAACCAAACTTTGTCTCCCACCTGAAACTTATGTGGCACCCGGTGTTGACCGTGGCGCTGCTTGTACTTGGCATTGGACTTCTGTAAAATATCCTGAACCTGTTGGCAGATGTGTTGGATCCTCTTAATGAACCAGGTGGATTTGTCAAATTTAGGTGGAGAAGGGGACAAGTCAGCCAAGGTGGCTGCCAGGGGTAGTGAAACCTCCATGGGGCCCAATGGTTGGAATCCCAACCCCACTTGAAAGGTGTTGTGGTCAGTTGAGATATGTAGGGTTCGATTGTAGCTATAATAGACATAGGGAAGACTCTCATCCCATGTGAAGGGGTGCTTATAATTGATATGCAAAATCATCCAATTGAGGAACTCAGTTTGGCCATCTGTTTGGGGGTGGAAGGCAATGGATTTGGTGAGCTTGGTGTCCAGCAATGACCAGAGGCTTGACTAGAATGTGTTGAGGAACCGACTGTCCCAATCTGAGAAAATGGTTTGTGGGATTCCAAAATGTAACCATACTCATTTAAAGAAGAGCTTGGAAGTGGCCTATGTTGTGATTCTCTTCTTACAGGCAGCCATAATCACCATCTTGGAAAAGCGATCAAAAACCACAAAAAACAGTCATTTCCCCTCTTGGTGGACGGAAGGCCGACATGTATTCCATTGATATGGATTCCCATGTCCTGTTAGGAGTAGTAAGAGGGGTGTACATGCCCTGTTTCTTAGTGGTCAGTTTGGAAATAGCGCAGGTAGTGCAGGACCTGATATACTTGCTGACATACTGTCAAAGTTTTAGCCAGTATAAATGTTTATGCAGTAATGCCATTGTCTTTTTGACACCGAAGTGTCCTTCCAACCGACTGTAGTGAGCTTCCCAAATCAGCTTCGTTCGCTCACTTGATGGAATGCAGAGATGGCCTAGACAGAACAACAACCCGTCCTGAAGATGGAAATTAGTGAGAACTTAGTTTTATCCCAACATTTGATAGGTGGTGGAGAAGTCAGGGCCTGTCTCATAGAGGTGGGGCCATCCAGAGATCTCGTGGCTGCAAGAGTCTAGCACCATGGTGAGTGCCGCGACTGGAGGTCAGCTAAGGAAATCAACAACTCGGTTGGTACTTCCTGTTTTATACTTGATGTTGAGGTGGAAGTGCTGCAAGTATGTGGACCAATTTTGATCGCGGACATTCTGCAATTTTCCTTGTGTCTACATGAATTGCAATGGCTTATGATCAGTGTGGATGACTATCTCCTTCACAAGAATGTAATGTCTCCATTGTTGGCAGGCTTGCACAATGGATTACATTTCTTTGTCGTAAGTACGGTACTTATGGACAACATCTTATAGTGTCTCACTATGATATGCCATGGGGTGGTTGTGTTGAGTGAGGATGGCGCCCACAACATAGTCTGTAGCATCTGTCTCGATCTCAAAGGGTTGTTGCAGGTTTGGTAATGAAAATATTGGGGATAAACACAAGTGATACTTCAAATCATCGAAAGCTTGTTATTGGGACAGGCCCCACACAAATGTTTCCTTACCACCAACCCCGGTTACTTGGTTGAGGGCCCATGCGATATGAGAGAATCCCAACATGAACCTACGATAGAAATTGGCAAGGCCCAAGAAGCTCCGAAGCTCAATGAGTGTGGTTGGGGATGGTTAGTCATGGATGACCTGGATATTGGTTGGATCCACATGCACACCATGTTTATCAACGATGTAACCTAGGTAATGGACCCTGTCCATGCCGAAGGAGCATTTTTCCAAGTTGGCATATATCTTGTGCTGCTGCAGGATGTGCAAAACCTACTGAATATGCGGCAAGTGTTCCACCCAAGTCTTTTTGTAGATGAGGATGTCATCTAGATACACCACTACAAAAGTATTTGTGAAAGGTTGCATGGTAGCATCCATCATCATCATGAAAGTTGTTGGAGCATTTTTCAAACCAAATGGCATGACCAACCATTTGAAAAGACCTTCTTTTGACTTGAAGGTGGTCTTCCATACATCTGTCTTTTCTATTGGGACCTGGAAGTAGCCAGACTTCATATCAATCGTACTGAACTATTAGGCCCCCGTGAGCTGATCAAGGAGGTCATCGATTCGGGGAATCGAGTACTGGTTCCAGACTGTGATTTTATTCAAGTCTCGGTAATCAATGCAGAGTCACCAAGTCTCATCTTTCTTCTGCACCAGCACGATTGGGCTCCCACAAGGAAATGATATGGGATGGATGTGCCTCTTGTAGAGAAGTTCTTAGATCTGCCTCTTAATCTCCTTGTTTTCTAACAGAGAACGATGATAGATTGGCCCATTGGGTATGGTGCACCGGGGGTTAGATCGATGGGATGCTTGACATGGTAGTGCAGAGGTACCCCAGTAGGTGAGAAGAAAATATCTGAGTATTCTTCCACGACCTTGCCCACTTGCTTCTGTTGTGTGGAGAGATCAACCACAGAGGCCCTGGATGTGGTTGCGATCTTTAGCTCACTCTGAGAGCGAATCACAAAGAATACAAATTTCCCGATCTGAGAGATGACCTTCTTGCATTTCTTAGCAGAGATCAAAGAAATAGCACTAGGTGGGACTTCCTTGGGTATCTTGTACAATTTTCTATTCAAAGTAATAATAACACTACGAGGCCTAGACTCATATACAACGTGACGTTTCCATAAATAAGGTTGGCCCAAAAGAACATTACAAACTTCGACAGGAGAAACATCACATAATACCTCGTCTTTGAAGGGATTGATGTCGTATGACAGTCAACATTGTTGGATGACGTGGAGATTGCTTCCTTGGAGGAGACATCCAATGGTGTAGGGTTGTGGGTGCGGTGTTTTCGGCAGGGCTAGCTGCTTGACAACCTTTGCCAAGATGAGGTTCTTCTTTCTACCACTATCAATGATGAAGTGCAACGGGGTATCTTTTACCCATATCTGTGAATGGAAAAGGTGCTCTCCTTCTTCTGGCTTGTCTGGTTCACCGGGCTGTAGCTTGGTGGTAGCAACGGTGGCACTGGGTTCCACATTAATGATCTGTCTCCCCCTTTCTGGTTTTGACTCAGAATCAGAACCCGTATCTGATTCAAAATCTTTCACTTCAGCCACTAGCGACTGCTTTGAGCGACAATCAACAGTGTTATTCCAAGGGCTCTTATGGAAGTCACACCACTTCTCAGTCTCTTTATTTGTCTTTTCGGTGTCCTTCTTTGCTTGTGGCTTGGACTGGTTTTCCTGATGATGTCCATAGTTTCTCTATCCTTTGTTCTACGTGTTGGGGCTGCCCTTTCCCGGCTTTTTCTGTGTGGGGTTCCCAAACCCAAATTGTCGCGTCTTTTATTTGAGCTCCTGCTTGATTTTGACGACATATCAATAGGCTTCTCCCAAGGACGAGATGTCCAGAAATTCCATTTTGGTATGGATGTATCTATGCAGAGCACCACGATACTTGATCACTAGATGTCACTCTAAATCTTTGATACTTAGCTTGGTTCACAAGGTATGGAAGATATTTGTGAACTCTTGCACTACTCGGTCTCTTTCTTACCGCAGTGTGGTCAATTTTGTATATAAGTCGTCATAACTTCTGATAGGGTAGTATTGTTCCTTAATAACATCCCTTAAGGATTCCTAGGTGATCACGACTGTAAATAATGAGTGTACCTATGTTTCCTTTTGCTCACATAAAGTTTCCCACCAATCTTTGACATTGGGAATGACTTTGAGGAGCGCAAAAGTAATATTTTCTCTATTCGAAAAGTTATGGACATAAAAATACCCTTCTAGTAGATTCAACAATTTGTCTACAACATCTTCATCTATATGACATTCAAATATAGGAATATCAAAGTCGATTTGTACCTTGAAGGGGGCGGTGCCTCCGCTCGAGGAAGATGCGTCGCATGTCAGTAGCCGTCGAAGGATTTGCACAAAACTATCCATCATCTTGTTCCTCTGTTGTGTGAGGGATTCCTCAAGAAACATTTTGAAAGGATCTCCTATCTCGTCATCTTTCTTTGCTTCCACCATGACAAGTTTCTTGGGCATGCGAGAGCTTTTTTCCTCAAGAGAGACAAGCTCGAGACCTAATCCTTTGTACTCTGACCTCGTTGGGGACATGCATTAAGAACGACAAGGAGCCGATTGCTCTGATACCACTGATCCATATTTTATAAGAAGAATGAAATAAATACAGATTATTAAAATATCTTTAACACAAAATAACAAAGATACAATAAAACTAGTTTCTATTCAATAAGGAAATAAGATGAAACTATAAAATGCAGTGGAAAACAATCTTGCTGGAATGGTGGCAGGTTATCTTTGAGAAGAGATGTGACGATTGTGATCATTCGCAAGAAGATTATTACAATGAGGCTTTGAAGGCATTTTTACAATAAACATTAATTCCAAAACCCTAGACATCCAAAAACCTATCCCTAGGATATGAAGTTCCAAAAGTCACATGGGCCCCGTTGGGGTCAGCTAGTACATCAACTTCGCGGGGTCGTAACTTTTGCATACAATCTTCATTTTAGGCGCATGATATCCCATTGGAAAGGTCTATCCAAGGAATACACATGTTGTCATCAAACTCTAACTCTGTCTAAAGACTAACTATGGTGAGCCCTAAAAACATTGTTTAGGGCCTCAAAACGGCCCCGAAAGTTGGGGACCCGAAAACTAGGAAAAAACTGCCAAAATGAACCAGTTGGAATAGGTGGGAGGCCACCGACATCCATCTGGATCATGGAGTGTAAGTAAATGCACAATCAAATATCTTAGAATGTTTGGATGTATAGCATGGGCTCATATTCAAGATCATAAGAGAAAGAAGTTGGATAGAAAAAGGCATTCTTAGTGGGCTACTCTGATGAGTCTAAAGCTTACATGTTGTTTGATCTAGTATAAAAAGAAGTTATTTGTAGAAGGGATATTTCCTTTGATGAGAATACTTCAAGTATTACTCTATTGAACTCTTCTTTTGAATTGTTAAGTAGTGATCCACTTGAAACTCTAAAGAATTTTTGATCAACTGGCTATTATACTACATCAACTAGTGTGTTAATAGGTTTGTTGATTGGGAATTGATTTGCATACCAGAACATACTTGCAGTCAACCTTATACATGAGACTCGACCATAAACTTTAAGCCACCTAATCATTCAATTAATGATGATTTTGATGCAAGTATTCCCTCTCAAAGGGACATTTTCTTTTCTATATGGGAGACTAAGATGATTTAAGCTACTAGAATTGATGCAAGAAATATAAATGACTCAAGGAAAAATAGACGTTGTAAATAACATGATAGTGTTTCTTTGATGGAATATGTACTGGAGTCATGTGATCCTATTACATATGCATATATACATGGTCAACCTAAATGAGATAACACTATGACTAATGAGTACACTTCCTTGGTGAAGAGTAAAACATGAGACTTGGTTCCTTAATTATAAGCAAATAATGTAGTGAATTGTCGATGGTCAATAAGACCAAATTTAAATTTGAAGGTATTGTTGAGAGACATAAGGCTCAAATGGTAGAAAATGCCCTTATGAGGAAGGTACTAGACACCTAGACCTTTGCTTCAGTTACAAATATGAACTTTGTTCCACAAATTCTTTCACTTGCTACTTAAATTCAAATGGGAGGTAGATTAGATGAACATCAATAGTTCTTTCTTGTGTGGTGATCTCACTGAGGAGATTTATATAGAGAATCCCTCAAGCTTTGAGAAGAATGGAAATATCATGTGTTAACAAAATAGGTGGTTTGAAACAAGCCCCTATGGTATGGTATAATAAGATCGATCAATTCCAGTTCGTTTGGAGCATTATTTTCAATTGGAAACCATTTTCGTTTCACTTGAAAACATTTTTGTTCACCCAAGACATTAGATAAGGAGATATATAATTTCATTTCAGTTTTTAAAAATCTATTTCATTTTGTTTTAATATTTCATTTCACTTTTCTATTTTTTCCCTGATTTGATCCCTTTTCGATCTACATATGCTATTTTCCTTGTGCTTTGTGTGATCTCAACAAATCACAAATGGAGTAGAAATTTTTTTTCATGTTATCTTTTCCCTGCACTTTTTGTGATTTTAAAAAATCAGAAAGGGGGAGAAAAGTTGTATTTTTTGGTTTGACTAATCGAGATATAACATGAATCTTGTAAATGTTTGAAATTATTTTTGGGGTGTGTGGTCATGTTAAAGCTTTTTGTAGGGAAAAAAAAGGGTTTTGGTGGAAAACATGCACTATGAAGCAAATAGTTAAAAAAGAAAACCCTTAACCTTTTCTAACATTTGTTATATATTTTGCATTAACTCAGTTGGTTGAAAGTTACTTTATTGGGCCACCAAAGAGGGCACCCATCTCCCTTCGCATAGTTGTTTCTATTGTAAACTGCCCTCACTAGTCCAACTGAGTAGGGTCGTTCCTAATAAATGATTAGCATGATTTTTTCGTTAGGCAGTTAACTAAAATAAAAAGCGAAGCAATGCTTGTCAGATAGAAATAAAGTAGCAAGTCTCATGTTGTTGCTGTAAAACAAAATTGCCCAGCATGATAAAAAGGATGTCTTCTCGATGAAATACAAGGAATGGTTACTTCTTCTCACTTAAAGATTGTTCTTTTTCATTCTCTTTGTATTTTGTATTGTGCAAAGTTTTATTCTTATGTGCCAGTCTATTTAGTTGTTGCATTTTAAATTCTGCGTATAGAATTGTGGATCAATTGGTATCAAATCTTGGATCCAAGCCAACTTCTACTCAGCCATGGAATTCATAAGAGAGGCCATCAAACAAAAAAAAAAATCTGAAAGCCAGACGTCCTTCTCAAGACTTCTAGTTTTCCCTGAGGATCGTCCTCAGGGATTCCAACACATTCATCGTTCACCATTCTCCAACATCCAGTGTCAGATCAACATTTGTGGTGAATGAAAATTATGCCACTGCGAAGAGAGCCATCTATAGAGAATTTTGAATCCACTGCCACAACTCCAATTTAGGATTTAACGATGGCTCTCCAAGAGATACTCCATTTGCAACAATGCCGAGCTCCAACACCCATGCATCTAGATACATACTTCTAATTACCGAAGTTTGCATGCCAAATGAATGGAAAGAATGTTAACTCTTAGTTTCACAATATTTCCACATACTTCTTTACATGTCCTAAAACGACGAAAGACATGAAGCTTTAGATCACCAGTTTGAAACTCGAGGGAATTGAACATACATGGTGGGACACTCAACTAGAGACTTATTCCTAGTTCATGGATAGAGGCACCTCGATCGAGACACAGATACCACACATTACGACATGGGATGTATTTTTCTAGGCTCTAAGAGAGTGCTTTTACCCACCAAGATATTGCCAGAACCTCCTTTCCAAATGGTTGTAGCTCTGAAAACTAGTCAATTAGTCCATACAAGGATACATCAACATCTTCTGCAAATTGTGCATCCAACTCCACATCACTAATCCAGAAGAGGTATTGATTGTCAAATTCAATTATCGATTATTGTTAAGCATCTGTCATGAAGTTGATTTGTTTGAGAGTTCTTCCTTAAATAAGGCCTTTCTTCGGGCCTTAATCGTTGAGCATAAAGTGGCTCCTTGAATTCGTTCACCCCAAACTGAATACGACCCTTCTACTATTGGCCCTTCTCAGGTTACCCCTACTTCCACCTTCACAACTCAAAGGATGCCCTGGTGTACCTTCCACAAGACCAACTCACATGCTTCTACCGATTGTCAGGCACTTCAGAACCTTCGTCCCAACAAAAATATATTTGTAGAGGTTTCTCAGTCTGATTCCCCTGACCTCTTGAATTCATTTCTCTCAAAGATCCTACAAAATTTGAGCCATATCTAATGTACAACACCTCTCTTTTGCCCCTGTTTACCCACAATTGTCAAATTAAGAACGAATTGGCTACTCTCATCCTAGACAATAGAAGCCAAAAGAACCTCATTTCCCAGGAATTGGTTCAACAACTACAACTCTCAACTACTACGCACCCTGAACCATATCAGCTCAGATGGGTACAAAAGGAAGGACCATGCCTCATTGTCTCCTAGTGTTGTGCGGTGACCTTCATTATTGGCCCTTTCTGGGATACTATGGTGTGTGATGTTACTCCTTTAGATTGTGTTGATATGTTACTTGGAATCCAATACCAATAGGCCCGGAGCACTGTTTATCATGCTAAATTTTGTAAATACCACCTGCAACATGAGGGACATAACTATGTTCTCACCTCCTCTACCCCTCACTCCACACAACCTCTGACCAGACAAGCAATCATTAAGCAAGTAAATACGAACAAATATGTTTCCTTGTGTTTGGTTTGCTCCATTAAACTAGACCATCTGACAAACCCATCACCTCAGGACATGGCTTCCCTGCTCTCAAAAGTTGTCAATGCCTTTCCCCAACCCACAGAATTGTCCCCATATTTCTCTATTGATCACACCATTGATCTCCTTCCGGAAGCCTCTTCTACTCCACCTTCATCTTCTCGTTTTTCATCTCCAACATTTTTTATGCCAAAACAAGTTTATGTTCGAGTATTCTCTGCCAATAGGTTATGTATTCCAACAAAAGTGCCAACATATTATAACACTTTTCCTAGAAGTTCCTCTTTTTCCAAACAGATTATTGAGAAATCTTCATCCAAACAAAATTCTTACAAATGCGGTATAGCGAGGAAAAATCATTTGTAGAGGAATCCCTTCTTAATTGGAGCAATTAATCAAACATGGTGTATTGGATGAACCCATTGTTCTTATAGGGAGCTTCTATTTAAGGGAAATGCTGACACACATAATGAAGCATTGGTTGATCAATACCGTGTGGGGTCTACACATCAACAACAAGAACACCACTTAGCACAGTGTTATACACAAACTTTCTCTTAGTTCCATCTTCAGGTAGTTGTTGCATTACCAACTACACTAGAGCATGCAAAACAGAGGCCTCATAAAATTCACACACCATTGTTATTTCACCCAGAAGCTCGTGTGTGGATCTTGTAGGAGAAGCATCGATTAAGAGGAAAACATCATCAACTGCGCCCACTCAGATATGATCCCACCATAGTTCGAGAAAGCATTGGAGAGAATACAATGAAAATTTCCTCATTTGATAGCAGAAGCGGGGACACTTTTGGATCTAAAGAGGGAGGAATTGGGCCACCAAAGAGGGCGTCCATCTCCCTTTGCATAGTTGTTTCTATTGTAAACTACCCTCGCCAGTCCAACTGAGCAGGGCAATTCCTAATAAATAATTAGCATGATTTTTCTATTAGGTAGTTAACTAAAATAAAAAGAAAAACAACACTTGTTAGTAAAAAATAAAGCATCAAGTCTCCTACTGTTGTTGTAAAACAAAAATCACCCAATCTGATAAAAAGGGTGTCTTCTTGATGAAATACAAGGAATTGTCACTTCTTATCACTTCTAGTATTGTTCTCTTTCATTCTTTGTGTATTTTGTATTTTGTATTGTTTTATTCTTATGTTCCATTCTATTAAGTTGTTGCATTTTAATTTTTTCATATAAAATTGTGGATCATTTATTAAATTAGAGGTTTTGACTTCAAGTCTTTCTTTTGATTAAGTTACTTTTTGAAAAAAATCATTCAATTTCAAGTTATTAGATAACTTTGTCATAAAATGCATTTCACTTAAATTATAGAAATGAATCACTCATACATTATGTAATGTCCCTTTCCAAATGATCGTTCTAGGAGGATGACTTAGTGGTATATCTAATTCCCGTAGGTCATAGTCGACTAAAAAATGGAATTAATAGATTAATTGTTTGATGTCATTTAGAGGAAAAAACAACATTATAAAATGGCATTGAGTAATTAAAAGTGACTTGGAGAATAAATTGAACAAAATCTTATAAAGTCACTTTAATATTTTAAGTGAAGGTAAAAAAGGTAAAAGGGTCAACAAAAAGGTAAAAGGGTCAATTAAAAGGTGAGAAGGATAAAAGAGAGATGTGGGTTCATTTCTCTCATTATGTTGATGATATTTTTCTAGAATTGATTTGGAGAGAGCTCTTGTGGGTTGTGAGGGTTTTGGAGAAAAACCTTGTGGAGAATTGGTTTTGGTGATGAAATATTCCACCCTAGCCAATCAAGAGGAAGGATCGTTCATATTATTCATTGGATTTCATTGTTGAAGACAATATTCAGATTTGCAAGCTTGAGGAGATCGATTTCTTCTAGTTTCTTTTTCTTGTGACTGATAGTCAAGTTCATCCTTTAGTGGCTGAGTTCTCTTTGTACAGGTCGAGTCTTTGCAGAGGGGGCCTATTTCCTTGTGTAAAGACCATGTACTCTTGGCAAGGGGGGAATTTCTTTTGGAGGGGTCATCATTCCCTTGGGGTGGACCAAATATTATTGCAAGGGCTAAGTTTCACTTGGAGGGGACATATTTTCTGTTGGAGAGGTCGTATCTCAATTGTGGAGGTCGAAATATTTTGTAGAGGGGGGAAATTTATTCTTTGGTAGTAGATCGTTGGGTTTGGAGGGCTTCTACAACAACAATTTCAGATCCAATCTCTTATTTATTCATCCAACTAATGGTGCCATCAATTGCAAGTGTACTTCAAGACCAAATATGTGAGTTGTTTGTTGTGTAAAGGTTCAGATTGGATTAATAATAAATATGGGTGGTTTTGCTTACGTTTCTTTGTTGTTTTAATAGTTTGTTTAAGCACTAGTCAATTACAACATTGTTGTTATAATTTATATGTGTTATGCATATTCTATTTTGCATCAAACACTCATTATCCATTGAAAAACCACATTGAAAACAAAAACCCGCAAACACACAATCATAACAACAATAGGAAAGGGTTTACAGTGGGCTTGAGTATGCCAACAAAGTGTTTGACAAAAGTATTACACCAACAATAAACTTATAAATGTCAAAAAGGAGTTTTTTACAGTGAAATTGGGTATATCAGCCAATTGTTTTACAAAATTCCTGACCCAATTTTTCATTAAAACACTACAACTGTAAGAAGAAATTTATGAAAACAATAAGGAGGGTTATTATAGTGGTATAGGAGCTGATGTTCCTACCAGCCTATGTATTGCATGTTACTTTGATGATTCTGGGGGATGAAATACACATCATATATAGGAGGAGAAGGCATAGAGTTGATGAAAACTTATTCCATTCGGAGTCAGAAGAAGAGGGAGACATGGGGGACATAAATGAACAACCAATGAACAAATCTATTCATATTTTAAATGACTTGACAAGGACACATAATGACATAGTAAGGGTACAAAGTAATCGAGAGAGGGGGCAACATCAAATGGTTGAGCTTCTCACCCATCTTGTGGAAAATACTCAAGAGAAACAAAACATTGCAGCCAATGATGGTTCGAGAGGGACTAATGGAAGCCATGGTGACAATGGAAACCAGGTTGAAGGGATAAATACACATGTCCCTACACATAACCACATTGGGTCCACTAGTAGAGTGACTCCTAGACCTCATATGCCTCAATTTTTGGAAGGACAACAAGATGGACATCAGGGGCATTAAGGACAGGGGGGAGATTTCACAGAGTATTTGAGAGAGTATCATATTCTTGGTGATGAGTTTCAAGAAGCCATGTATTTACAAGATTTTTGTACCATCAAGTGCAGGAATAGGCCTAGATATTTCAAGAGGGGCCCACAAAGTTGGGAGCTTCAGTGGAAAGTGGGGAATTTGTCCATTCCTTACTTTGATGACTCTAGAAAATGCATTGCTAGGGCATGGGTACAAAATTTGGACACTTAGTTCCAACTCAACCCCATGACAGAGTCAGAGGTCATTAAATACGCTACCTTTCATATGGATGGAGAATCCCATGAGTACTGGTACCATGGGCTAGTCACATTGGGGCATGAACGTATTACATCCTACTTAGACTTCAATCAAAGACTTATGGACCGATTTAATAGGAGGGATCCAGAGTTGCACTTCAAGTAGTTATCATAGCTCAGGTAAAGTGGGACAACATATTCTTACATTTTAGAGTTTCAAAGGGAAATCATGGTAACAGATGTGTCTGAGCACAGGTTGGTTATGATTTTCATTGAAGGACTATCTTAACCCCTGCATGGGTGGGTTAAGGCTTTCAAACCAATATATTTACATGATGCCATCACTAGGACAAGGAGCATGGAGCATGCAGTCCCTCAGAAAAAATTTCCTTCTAAACCTTTCATTCCTCAGAAGAACAAAGATAAGAAACCTTTCCAAAAGGAGTGGATTGAGAGAGATAGATTATATTATGATGATTGGAGGGAACTAAGGAGAAAGAACCTATGTTTAAACTACAAGGAACCTTGGGAACCTCGTCACATGTGTATGGGAAAGGGTAAGGTTCACTATATAGAGGTACTTTCAGATAGTGATGGAGAGGAGGAGACTGGGAAGGCACATGACAATGAGCATTAAAGTCCATATGGTGTGCATCCATGTGAGTATATTAAGAGTGGGGCTATTTCCACTCTATCAGGTGTTCCTAGATTTCACACCTTTATGATTCATTGAGTATTACATGGAAAACATGTCACAGTGTTGATTGATGGTGGGTAAACCCACAACTTCATTGACTCATCTTTGGTGGCTAGGAGAGGCATTCCTATAGTTGACTTTGATGGTTTTGATATAGTGGTAGCCGGTGGGAACAATATGTCATGCATAAAGAAGATTCCACAGTTGAACATAACATTGGGTAACTACACAATGACCAATGAATTTTATGTAATTGAGCTACCAAATACTAATATCATATTGAGTGTTCAATGGTTTGTTTCTTTGGGAAAATATTATATTGACTACCATGCCATGGAGCTAGAGTTCAGGGTAGTAGATGGTAGGAAAGTGGTTTTGAGGGGCATGTCCAGTGGTGCTCCTAGGATTGTCTCAGACAAGCGAATGGAGGGTATATTCAGGAATGGAGATGTAGCTTGTGAAGTGGAGAGTTTGATTACTACTCAGAAACCTTCATACAACAACCAACAATATCATGTATACATCCAAACATTGTTGAGCAAACATGATCACGTTTTTGGGGAGATTCCACCAAGGAGACCTCCAGAAAATGGATTTGAGCACACCATTGAGCTAGAGGAGGGGGGGGGGAAACTGTGATTGCCACTCCATACATGCAACCAAATAAGTTCAAGGATGAGATATAAAAGAAAATTAAGGAGTTGTTGGAGATGGGACATATCAGGACTAGTTCTAGCCCATTCGCTTCATCAGTGGTTTTGTTCAAGAAAAAGGATGGTACTATGAGGATGTGCATTGATTATCAGGCCTTGAATAAGAATATAATTAAGAATAGGTACCCCATTCCTGGGATTGATGAGTTGTTAGATGATTTTCATGGGGTAGTGTACTTTTCAAAGATTGATCTTCGATCATGATATCATCATACTAGCGTCAGAGAACATGATGTTCACAAGACTGCCTTCAAGTGTCATTATGGGCACTATGAATTTTTGGTCATGCCATTTAGTTTGAACAACGTACATTCCATGTTTCAGTCATGCATGAACGACATATTCAAAAAACAATTGAGGGAGTTCCTAATAGTGTTCTTTCATGGCCTACTTATTTACAACAAGACTTGGGAGGACCACTTGAGGCACTTGAAAGAGATACTCGGTATTATGGGAGAGAATTTGGTGTATGCCAAGGCATCCAAGTGTGAGTTTGTCATGATGGAGATTCTTTACTTGGGCCATGTGATCACTGTGAAGGGGGTATAGGTACATTAGGACAAGATCCAAGCCATATTGGATTGGCCCACACCTAGGTCTGTTATAGATTTATGTGGATTCTTTGGGATGTGCATCTATTACAGGTGGTTTTTTAAGGGATTTTCACAGTTGGGTGAACCATTGATAGAACTTAAGAAGAAAGGGGAATTCAATTGGACAAAAGAGTCACATCATGCATTTGACAGGCTCAAGGAGGCGATGAGCACTTTTCCATTGTTAACACTACCTGATTTCACTCAGCCCTTTGTACTTGAGTGTGATGCATTGGGTGAGGGTATTGGGGCCATTCTAATGAAGAATAGACACTTGAACGTGTTTGAGAGTAGGAAGCTTAGAAATACAGAGCGACTCTACTCCATTTATGCCAAAGAAATTCTCACCATCATGTATGCTTTGGTGAAGTTTAGGAAGTACTTGGTTGGTGGCCAATTCATGGTTAGGACTGACCACAATAGTTTGAGGTATTTTCTAGAGTAGAAGGATTTGAAAGAGAGGCACTAGAAATGGGTCAGCAAGATACATAAATACGACTTCGACATTGAGTATGTGAAGCACAAGAAGATTGTTTTTGTTGATTCCCTTTCCAGGGAACCAATAGTGTGTTCCATCATGGAGATTTTAGTTGATTGGAAATCTCACATTTTAGTGGAGTGTTCCAAGAATCAGTTTGCATGCGAGTTGATGGATGGACTCAGACAAGATGAGAGGTACAGGGTGGTGAATGAAATCATTTTCTACAAAGATGAGATATATCTAGTTCATGATTCCACACTCAAGGAAAATATCTTGAGGGATTCTCATGACACACCATTGACATGACACCCTAGGTATTTCAAAACCTATAGGAAGGTATGAGAGAGGTTCTCATAGAAGGGCCTCAAGGACGATGTACTATAGTATGTGAGAGGATGCATGGCTTGTCAGCAGAATGATTAAGATCATATGCATCAGGTAGGATTAGTACAACCTCTACCCATTCCAAAGAAGAAATGGGAGTGTGTTGATGGAATTTATCACAAGTCTACTAAAGGTACGGGGCAAGATTTCATATATTTAGTGGTTGATCAGTTGACGAAGTTTGCACACTTCTTTACTATTTCATCAAAGTACAAGGCAACATAGGTGGCAGAGTTTTTTTGAGGGAGGTGTTTAGACTTCATGGAATACCTAGGTACATTTTCAGTGACAGGGACAACATGTTTCTCAAAAAAATTTGGCAGGATTTGTTCATATTGGTAGGAACATAATTGACTCCTAGCACCAGTTATCACCCTCAGACAGATGATCATACAGATATTGTGAAAAAATGGATTTAGGGATATCTACACAACTATGTGTAAGGACAACATAGGACATGGATTAAGTGGTTTCTTCTGGGAGAGTATTGTTATAACACTACCTACCACATGTCCATTGGTATGACCCCATTCAAAGCATTGTATAGCTATGCTGCACCTTCATTTGGGGATTTGGAATTTGGGGATAACAAGGCTCCCAAAGCCAAAAAATGGATACAAGAAAACCAAGACATCCTTAAGGCCCTTAAGGAAAACTTGTAGACAACTCAGAATCATCAGAAGATATATGAAAATAGGCATAAGGTCGAGTGAAACTTTGAGGTATGAGACTTTGTATTTCTTAAGTTACATCCATACAAACAGTCTTCATTGAAGAAGAGTGGTGCAGAAAAATGAAGCCCAAATTTTATGGTCCATACAGGGTAGTACAAAGAGTTGGGAAAGTAGCTTATGAGCTTGAGATACCAGAGAGGAGCAAGATCCACAATTTTTTTCATGTGTCATGCCTAAAAAAGGCAGTAGGGCAGTAGGTGACCACTTCAGCAATGTTACTCCCCTTGGATGAGGAGGGGCAATTGGTATTGATCTCGGAGGAGATTTTGGATGTTAGGGATAGGAGATTGAGGAGCAGAGTCATCAGAGAGTTCATGATCAGGTGGAGACACTTGCCAATGGAGGATGATACATGTGAGGGAGATCAATTTTTCTAGCATCCTTATTTGCATTTTCTTGGGGACAAGCAATCTCGGGAAGGGAGGACTGTAATGTCCCCTTCCAAATGACCGCTCTAGGAGGATGAATTAGTGGTATATCTGATTCTTATAGGCCATAGTGGATTAAAAAATAATTAATAGATTAATTATTTGAAGTCATTTAGAGGAAAAAGAAACATTATAAAATGACATTGAGTAATTAAAAGTGACATCAAGAATAAATTGAATAAAACCTTATAAAGTCACTTTAATCTTTTAAGTGAAGGTAAAAAAGGTAAAAGGGTCAGAAAAAAGGTAAAAGGGTTAGAAAAAAGGTGAGAAGGATAAAAGAGAGACGGGAGATCATTTCTCTCACTATGTTGATGCTATTTTTCTAAAATTGAATTGGAGAGATCTCTTGTGGCTTGTGAGGGTTTGGGAGAAAAACCCTTGTAGATAATTGGTTTCGGTGGTGAAAGATTCCACCCTAGACAATCAAGAGGAAGGATCATTCATATTATTCATTGGATTTCATTGCCGAAGATAATATTCATATTTTTAGGCTTGAGGAGATTGATGTCTTCTAGTTGTAGATATTCTTTCTTGTGATAGTCAAGTTCATCCTTTGGAGGCCGAGTTCTCTTTGTATAGGTCGATTCTTTATTGAGGAGGTCTATTTCCTTTTGTATAGGTCATGTACTCTTGGAAGGGGGGGGAATTTATTTTGGAAGGGTCACCATTCCCTTGGGGCAGACCGAATCTTATTTTAGGGGCCAAGTTTCACATGGAGGGGATGTATTTTCTCTTGGAGAGTCCATATCTCAGTTGTGGAGGCCAAAATATTTTGTTGAGGGGGGTGATTTGTGATTTCTTCTTGGTAGAAGATCGTGCGGTTTGGAGAGATGCTACACCAATCATTTTAGATCCAATCTCTTATTAATTTATTCATCCAACTAATGGTGCAAACAATTGCAAGTGTATTTTAAGATCGAATCTGTGAGTTGTTTGTTGTGTAAAGGTTCATATTGGATTAATAATAAAGCTGGACAACTTTGTTTGTGTTTTTTTGTTGTTTTAACCATTTTTTTGAGCACTAGTCAATTACAATATTGTTGTTATAATTTATATGTGTTATGCATATTCTATTTTGCATCAAACCCTCATTATCCGTTGAAAACACAAACCAACAAGCACACAATCATAACAACAACAATAAAGGGTTTACAATGGGCTTGAGTATGCCAATAAAGTGTTTGACAAAACGTTTACACCGGTGATAAACTTATAGCAGTAAAAAATGAGGTTTTTCCAATGAAATTAAGTATATCAGCCAATTGTTTGACGAAAGTCCTGACCCAAATTTTCATTAAAACACTACAATAGTAAGAAGAAAATTATAACAAAAATAAGGAGGGTTATTACAAATTGACTTAAATCTTTTTTTTTTAAAGTAACTTTTTACAATTAACTTTAAGTTATAAAGTAACTCCATTTTAAAAATGATTTTCACTTATTTTATAAAAGTGGGTCACTTACATTGTAAAAATAACTTATTTGCAAAATGTGAGCTTATACACAAAGTTAGGCAAGGCAGATTTTTTTTTCTTTATAACTCAACAACCTCATTATAAACACATCACCATGTTTATCAACCTCCACATGCCATGTATCACCTTGGTTACCTTTTATGCCTTTCTTCTAGATGGCATAACTTTGACATCTAAAGTTCATTTTTAGTGGCAGTTTTTTAAACTGTCCATTTTCAAAGAGATTTCCATCTAAATAGTCAGTTTCTACTTTTGAAGCCATCTTACCTACATATTGTAATATGGGTAGTCCAAGTGATCTCATATTTACTATTCAAAACTACTTATCATGGAATTTTTGTACAAATGATTTACTATGAAGTAGGGGACTTTACTGAGTTACCCTTGAAACAAAAATGATCCTTCTTTTTTTTTGAAGTAAGAAGTTTAATATATTAAGGTCCTTCTAGAGGCAAAAGTGAGTTCCAAAATACAGTGATGATCCTGCTGTAATTACTGGGCTGCCCCAACAGAGGGGAAACCAGCCCAGTCGGAAAATTAGTCAGCATAAGCATAGTAATAAACTATAAAGAAGTAGTGTCTGAGACAGCGTGGACATCCATAAAAAACGACAAACCAGCTGACACGACTTCTAAAACAACAAGAGCCTAGACACCTGACATGTAACCTGGCCAGATGGCGTTGAGATCCACTGTCCATGGTTCCTCTTCGACAACTGTCGTTCCGTCCCCCCACTGCACTTCGTCCTCCTTCTTGGTCTCAGTTCCAAGGTCGTGCCTCACGGTGTCCTCCTCAGCCATGGTCGCGCTCCCAACCCGTTTCAAATCTGACTCTGCTGCACACTGCATTACGACATCCCCAGCTGTGGTAGCTACCCAGGGTTCCTGCTTCGAAGTCACGCGCGCCTTGACCTCTCCTTCGGCTCTATCTTCTTTGGGTTCTTGCCTAGGGGTCACTCCTTCCGGGGTCGAGAGGAAAGTCTCATGCATCGAGGAGAAGAGATGAAGGAAGAGCGCCACCTTTTCGTTTGTAAGTTGCAGCCAAAATTGCAGGTCCTCCACCCCCTAGCGGAGTTCGAAGATGAGGCCGTAGAGGATGGCCAAATTGTCTTTTACCTACTCGCCATTAGTGGTATCAAAGGAGGGGAGCCCAGAATTCCCAGGCTTCTGCGTAGAAGGTGGTGGCTCGTTTCCTAAGTCTCTTGGAAAAGCCGAGCGAGGAGGATGGTTCGGTTCATTCACAGGTGGAGCGAGGAGGAGACACAAAGATGAGCATGGCAACCGAGGAATAATTTCTAGGCAATTGATGCTCGCTCTCAGCGGAATGGGAGGGGTATTGCTGTGAGGCGCGGCCTGGAGGTGAAGGGAAGGGCCAGTGGGAGGCAGAGCAGGCGAAGAAAATGAGGGTCGCCGAGGTCTCCAGGGAGAACCCCACCGTGGCTTCCCTCTCAAACTTCGCTTATGTTTAGGCATAGGGTGCACACAACAAAGGTCGCAGGGTTGGGTGTAGAAAGGGGCCACCGGGGACCAGTGGACGCTATGATAAGACGACCATGGCAGCGAAGGGGAAAGCCCATCAAACCACCAGCAGAGACAGTGAATGGAGACCAGTAACAGAGCCATAACAAAATGCGGAGGCCGAGTGTGTGCATTAACATCCTTTCCCATCGTCATAAGAGCGTATTAAAGCTGCAGGAGGGTGGCGGACGGTGGCATGAGCCCGTCACATGGCTCTGTGCCCCGTTGGCATAATCCGTCCTCCAGCATGCGCCAGGTGGTCTCCACTGACACCCCATCCGGGGAAAATTGATCCTTCTTAATGCATTAAAGAAAACCAAATTTGATAATAAAAATGGCCCAAATCACTTTAATTAATCAGAATGTCCATCTCTAATGATCTTCATTTCACCTACAAGGAGTTGAGACCCCAGATGCAATATTGAAAAATTTGGAAACCAATAGTGGCAAGCACAATGAGATTTGAGACCACTAGCTCAAAAACCAATTAATAGTTGTGAATCCCTTCACCGGGGCTTCATAATTTTTCTTTTATGTAATAATTTTTGTAATAAAAAATGGATATTTTATGCAAAATGTAAAGAATTTATCATTTTCTATTCATTAGTAGTATAGTTTATCTAACAATTTTCCATAGTTTATCTAGCAATTTACCACAACTACACCCACAATTTAATCAATCAATATTTTGATTATGATTCTAGCATTTTAATTGGAACAATATAATCAATTGGCTCAAGATGCTTTGTCTTTACTTGGCCAATTACATAACCTAGCCAAGCATCCAAAATGATTGCTTCCCAAGTATGACCCTCAAGTGGCTAGTCTTCTAGAAGGTCACATTAAGAAATTTATTTTAGCAATCATATTAATGAATGTACAACATGAAGATGTGGTGTGAAATTTTCTCTTATACCTTTGAAAACACAACATCTACATGGTATTTTAATTTACCAATATGATCTATTACTAAATGGGGTGATTTTCAAAAATATTTTATAGATAAGTTCAAGGAAGAAACCACCACTGGTGCATTAACGAATGAGTTATTTTCTCTAGTCATGGTCCCTAAAGAAAAAAGTTAAATATTTCAATCAAAGGATTAATACAATATTAAACAAGTTCAAAAATGGCTCTGCCCCTACACCATAGCTTCAAGTCGAGCTTTCTGCTAATGTATTACCCATAGCAATTTCAATGTTTGTAAAGAAAGCAACAAATGATATTCTAGCATTAAATTTTGAGGAAGATAAGAAGGTTGAATTTAAAATGAAAGGATGTAAAGAAACTTAGACCACTTTAGGGAATAAGGAAGTTGTACCACCCAAAAAATGTCTTATTTTACCACGACCTCAACCAAAGCAACCTACAAAGGATAAAGAAAATGATTCCATGGATATGGAAGCATGAAAATAATGATCAAACAATTATCCAATAACATAATAGACATGGATTTCGAGAGAAGGAACTTCCAATAAAAAAAACATACATACCTTTCTTTAGAAGGTCTTTCCCTCCTAAATCCATTGAGCCACCCCCGACAAATTTAAACATTGACTTAGAAGGAGTAGCCATGGATAACTATTGAAACTACCATCAGGATAATCACTATGAGAAAACATGCCCATAATGGATAAAACCAATGAACATGGTGGCAAACATACTTTTAGAGGGTTGTGAAAAAAGTAGAAGAACCTAATGGAAAAATAAAGGGAGACTTGGAAGAAGAATCTCTAGAATATTCTAATGAGATAGCCATAGTATTGTGGGATATTGATTCCTAGTGTGAATTTGACCGAAGAGGATGAGGTGGTGGAAGAAGGATTAGCAATTTAGACCAGGATTAAAGGACCTGTAACCCAACAACAACCAATTGTGTCCCAAACTTATAATACAAGAAAACTATGGGCTTTGAATCCTATTGTTAGGCATGCCCTATGATCTTTGATACACATAAGCCTTCAACCAATCATCTCTGGCTCCCATGGAATGCAAAGCCAAACAAGATCAAAATTGATAGAGAAAGACACATGAATCATATTGTCATTGATATTGAAGTAACTAATGAACCATCATCTTCAGAATTTCCTATTCTTGGAAATTATGCTTTAGACTTTGACTTTGGTAATTTTGCTTCTGAAATTTTTGAAGTACTTAAAATATAATTATTTGAATTGACTTTACAGGAAGATAATTGTCATGAGACAAGAAGTAGTGCCAATTTTGTAAACTATGTAAATTATAGTTCTTCTAATAATGTAAATACATTAAATAAAAACAAAATTGTTTTTTAGTATACCCTTGATATATGGATTGTTCTTTGATGGTTCCAAATCCCAAGAAGAAGCTAGAGCTAGCTGTTTTTTGATTGATCCAAGGGGCAAGCGTATTTTCCTTTTTTGTAGCTTAGAGTTTGATTATACCAATAATATTGTAGAGTATGAGGCACTTGTCCAAGGTCTTAAAAAATCTATCGATTTAAAATTGAAAAAAATGAAGTGTTTGGATATTCTAAAATCATGGTTACACATATTAAGAATACGATACACTGTAATTCACCACATCTAAATAATTACCAATAGGAATTTCATATGTTGATTGATCAGTTTAATGCCTTTAATATTACAACAATCCCATGCTCTGAAAATATGGTGGCTAATTCATTAGCTACTTTTTCTTCTAGACTCTCTCCATTGGAGGATTTTGAGACTAGCAAGTTTGCTATCAAATTACTTTATAGACCCTATATCCTAGATATTGTTACTAGTTGGAAATTATATGAATGCGATGAACGAATCTTAGAATTTCTTAGCATTGGGGAGAATTTAAATATCTAGTTATTGATAATAAAGAGTTCTATGTGACTATGGAAGCATATAAAGAGAAATCAACCAAGTAAAAAAAAAACAATATGCCTAAAGGTATTGTTAATCTGGAAAAAATATTTTATCTACAAAATGAGTTTAAAGGATCATTAAATGTTAAGACCAACAATTCCAGTCTAGGTCATGAAATCATTAATCTAGGAATTGTAGAAAATCCAAAAAATATTAATCTTGAGAGAGGTTGTTCTGAATAGGAAACTACAACCTATATTAAATTTTCAAGACATACCAAGATGTATCCACATGGTCGTATAATGACTTGAAAACTTATGACATGTAGATCATTCATCACATTATTCCCATGAAAGAGGATGTCAAACCTTTCCAACAAAAATTGTGGAAAATACATCCTTCTCTTAAACCACAAATTCAAAAAGAGTTAAAGAAAATCTTAGATGCCAATACTAATTTTCAAGTCCAACATTCTACTTGGGGTTCCAAACTTGTACCAATTAGGAAGAAAACTAGAGAAATTTGTCTATGTGTTGATTTATGAAACCTAAATAAAGTGTCAAAAAATGACAACTATCCATTTCTACCTATGGAACAGCTCTTACAGATTGTATCATGATCTGAAATGTTTTCATCTCTTGACGATTTCTCAAGATACAATCAAGTGTTGGTATTAGAAGAAGATATGCTTAAAACTATGGTTTGTATCAAGTGGGTTACCTTTTCCTACAAACAAATTCCTTTCAAATTGATTAATATTGGAGCTACTTTTTAGAGAGAAATGTATGTTTCTTTTAAAGGCCTCATTAACCATAGTGATTGTGTTTATCTAGATGATGTGACAATTCATTTGAAATGTACAACTAATCATATTTCACATCTTACCTAGATTTTCGAAAGGTGTAGGAAGTATGGAATTTCTCTAAATCTCAAAAGGAGCATCTTCACTACTAATGAAGGAGATTTACTTGGTAATATCATATCTAAGGAAGGGAATTGATCCTAAAAATGTGGAATTTATATCCCCACTACCTTTACAACATAACAAGAAAGATATGCAATCTTTTTCCAAGAAGATTAATTTTGTTCAAAAGTTTATTCCGAGTTTTGTTAAAACCATTAAACCACTGCAAAATATGATTAAAAAGATTCAGAGTTCAAATGGAATAAGGAGGATAAGGAAACATTTGAGAAAATTAAAATTTAAATATTTAACACTCCTATTTTATGCAGTCCTGACTTCAATAGTGATTTCTTTCTTTACATGTTTTCTTTTGATCATTCCCTTGCAAAAATGTTGACGCAAAGAGACCATGAACGAAATGAAGCGCCTATCTCTTTTATGAGTATGAATCTACAAGGAGTAGAACTTAATTACCCTACCATAGATAAGCAAGTCTTTTCAATGTACAAAGTTGTCAAACACTTTAGATCTTATATCCTTAAGAATCATACGAAAGTGATAGTACCTCAAGCAATTGTCCGATCACTATTTACCCAACAAGAATTGGGAGAGCGTAGAGGGAATTAGATGATATCCATATAGGAATTTGATATTGAGATAAAATGTAATCACATTGTACGAGGACAAGGATTATGCAATATGGTTGTAGAATATCAAGACACTACAATAAAGGAAGAAGAGGGTTGAAAAATAATTTTTTTGTTTATGCTAATGAAGTCCTTTACATGCTAGTGTTATAGCAAGATTTGCTTCACCCTATGCAATCTTGCACAGAAGGCCTTTTTCCATTTCCCTATGCAGACTTTTCATCCCTTTTTGCAAATCCCATAGCTAAAAATACATTTTTTCCACATATACGCACCTTGCCTACTATACAACATGCGTATACGCAGGTTTCATGACTACAACCCGTGTACATCGGGAAATGTGCCCAAAAATGAAAAATGGTGTCAGGTTTCGATGTCACGACAAGAGATCAATGATCCTTGGCCTTCCATTTATTGGAAACATTCCGACTCGGCCCTTCAGTTTCATTTGAAGGCTATAAATGGGCCAATTCCGAGCTATCAAAAAGAGGAGAAAGAATTCAACTTTGAGAGCAAAATTACTCTGGAGAAATTATTCACTTCACATTGAGTCTGCATCCCTTTGTCCTTTAAGTATGAACACAGTGTGCAGCCCCCAAACTCTTCCCTTATTGATTGAGAACTTCATTGTCTCTCTTCTATGAGCTTGCATTTGGTAGAGGCCCAGCTGGAAGGAGCTTAGTTTCTCGGTTTTGAACCGTGCCGACATGGAAGTTTGTAACTTTTTCACTTCTGTTGATCATATCTTAATAGAAATACTCTTTTCCCGTCCAATTGATATCTTGCAAATATTTGAATTATTATTCCATGGGCGTATTTTTTATGTATATTAATGGATTATGCTATTGAATGTGCTAACTGTTGGCAAAATCAGTGGATAGAATGCAGTGAAGGTTGTTGTCATTAATGGCAACAGTAGAGACAGTAGGATAAGAAGGATACAAGCTCAGGAGGAATAGCCTTGAAGAAAATGCGCACAGCAAGAGCTTACAGAGGAAAAAG
>ML784834.1:816627-830111 GCA_009831015.1 Picea engelmannii
TGCCTATCATTTCGAAGAAGAAGAGGTTTTCTCCCTTTATGGGTTTCCTCGTGAAAATCTGTCTCTGTGTGTATTTTATGTCTGACTGATGATCTTTACTCTTACTGTCCATATGCTGTATGATTGGTTGATGACACATGAAGGAATCTTAATAATTATTTAAAAGGCATAAAATTGTTTAAGCTTATAAACAACTGATTCACCCCCCCTCTCAGTTGTTCTAGTATTTCCAACACTAACATCATATATTATCACCATATTCTTGCTTTGCTTGGTTGTTGAGGACTAGTTGCAGGTATATTTCTTTGGGTCAAGTGCTCAACGATGGACTTCATTGAATGTCTGGATGAGGTAGGCCTTTTATCTTGTCTTGCTAGCATATTTGTTTATATAGCATACTTGAGAATAGAGTGGATTTCTGGAGTCATTTCCGTCTGTTGTGGTTTACCCCTAGCCATAGAGAGATTTTCCTCGTAACAAAATTGGCGAACATACTAGGGATTGAATCTTCTTTCTTGGGGTTTGGAGTGATTTTCTCCTTAGATTTCTCTCATTCCTATTGTGTTTCTTGTCTTATCATTGCTTGACAACCTCTGTACACTCTGGGTCTGAGTCTTTCATCCTTCTCCTTTTCCTAGCTGTGTTTTTGAAACATATACGTGGGTTTTTGCTTGACAGTCACGTATTTGCACGTGCTATCCTTCTGCAAGCCGCGTACATACACGTTTTTTCCTTGAATAGTCATGTACATCAACCTCTTTTTCTTGTTTTCTGGGTTTGGTGGTTGTTGGGTAGGTTTTGATGATTGTTGATTCTTCTTGGGTCTCTGTAGTGACTGTTAAGTGTCTGTGGGATGACAGGAAACATGTTTTTGGTTGAATTTTTGGGCAGAGTATTTCTCATCATATTTTCATTTTGATTTTCCTTGTACATTGGGCTAGGTGTTTTTCTCCTTGGTATCCTACTTGAGTTGTCTCTTTCCATACACAGTAGAGTCTTTATATATCAAGTTGTTGTTCGGTCCATGCATTTTCATTTTCCTTATATTGAAAATACAAAAATATTAGGCATTTTGCATTGATTGGCATTTTGATCTTTTGAGTATTTGTCATTTATCTTAGTGCATGTAAAGAAATATTGCATTTTTATTCAGAATTGCAGAGTTGAAATTGAAAATTGCATTGTTTTAAGAAGCATATCATTCATTGAAAATTGAAGTTTGCATTATATTCATATTTACTTTACTTGGTGAGTCATAACATCATGAGTTTCACCATCGTACCTTTTTGAGTAAGCATGACCATTAAAATTAACGCCATAATTTAAAATTGATTAGTAATGATTTTATTTTCTAGGGTGCACAAACTAGCTTAGGATTTAGTGCCTTGGAATAGGATTTTGAGAGTAAACTTCTCCAAGGCTATTAAATCAACATGTCTGTCTGACTAAGGGAGTGGATAAATTCATTGTATAATCGGTAATATCAGGAGGCTCCACTTACACCAGAGTTAATCACGAGGTCGCACGAGGTTGGTTGAAGGGATATCCCCCCGATACCTTCTTAGCGTCAAAGATATTTCTGGGGATCTATTCATATATGGGGATCTTGCTAGTACCCTTACCTCTGTGAGAGGTGGTACTTTCAAGGTTTCAAGCTTTGCTACCCTACCCTTACAGTGGACCCGACTTACGAATGCTTGCCTATGCATCAGTTATACAGTGGTTGCTTAGTTGCTTGACTTAGGTGCCACATAGGTTACTAGCAGGGGTTATTTTGTAGGTACCTTGGGTCAGATAAGGGTCGGACAACACACAACCTTTATGGAGGATTACCTCTCCGGGGGGATCTGTCTGACTGGTTTTTAAGCCCATGAGGGCCCTTATAATTGATTTTGTTACCTCTAATCTTTAGCAGGGAGTCTCAGGCCCCTTTTTGGCAAGACATACCTACTTTAGGGAGGGAGGCCCCTTTCAACCACTTTATCCTGTTTGTGCGCATATTGGTCATTTGATTACTTTTGGTGTGCTCTTTGATTACTAGTTGGCCTTAGGATTTATTTTTGTCTCTTGATTCTTAATTCAATGTGGAGTTAGACCATCTCCCCCACCGGTCCCGTTGCTTGTTACAGTTACCACCGGATTTCGAGTCTTTGCCTTCTAAAAGGCGTAGCATTATTAGATGTGGTACACACACCTCCACTTTTCAGACTTGTGATTCTACAAGGATGAGTACTGAATTAAGTCATCAAAATACTGGGAGCACTTCAACTCCCACACCTACTATAGTTAATGGCACCCCTTCGACTCATACAACCACGATGGTTGTAATGCCGGAGGCACCTATCATCACTACTGCTCATCCTATAGTGAATGATCAATCTATTACCACGAACCCATTTGGGTCTCTTGGTCACTCACCAGGCTATAATGTTCAGTCCATCCCTATGGCCTCTAGTCCTTTTTCCTATGGTATGTCAAATTTTACTTCACAGTTTTCAAACTCCATCCCAGTTGTTGTCCCTAATGCTAGCATTGGACTTGGGGGCACAACTCCTCCTTATACTCCATTCTTGTTTGGTGGATCTCAAATCCCTCAAATGAATCCTACTATGGGAGTCATTCTCTCTTTTAACCCTGGGTCTAATCCTCTTGCTTCTGTGTGGAAAAACCTGTTGGATCATGTTGTCATTGATGCCAATGGTTTGATTTATTGATGTCATTGATTGATGTCAAGAGGAGATTATTGGATCATGTTTCATTAATGTCAAGTGATTGATTGATGACTAATGTCAAATGTAATATGTATTTTCCTTGATGAGAATGCATAGATGAAGATGGATCAGTGAGGTGTCATTGATATGATAAAGATGAATCAATGAGTTTTCATTGATACATGATTCATAGTTGGATTGATGTAATGGTATTATCATAGTTGATAAGGTACACAAATGGATGAACTCCAAAGTGGTCCCCTTATGGTGAAAGCCGTCACGGGAAGATGCTTTACAGTTGAGTTATCCTAGAAGAATGGTTGGAGAACCCATGCTTGATTGTGGAATAATGAGATGAATATCAATGAAGTTATTGGTGAAACTATCCTAGATGGATAGTACTTGTCATGCCATTTCCGGTGGTATGTGGAATGTCACACAACTCCTCACAGTTTGAGAGTTATGGCCTTACGAAATTGAAGGACCCCCATATGAAGGCTTGAAGCCCAAAAGGTCAAAGAAGTCAAAGTGCTTGAAAAGAATAAATCATATTTAAATGATGAAGCAAAGTGACAAAGTCAAGAAAGATTATTTAAATAATAAAGAGAAGTGACAAAATCAGGAAAAGATTATTTAAATGATAAAGTGAGGTGACAAAGTCAAGAAGGAATATTTAAATGATAAAGTATTGGAGAACTTTCTATTTATGGAAAGTGGTAAACCCTAAAATAAGGAAAATAGGTTAAGTGACCTAGAAATGGGTTAAGTGATCTAGAGGATGAAAGTATAAATAAGATAGCTATGGTCTCTTGCAATCCATCCTTTTTGTGGATCAATGGAGAGATTCTTGTGATATTATCTTTTGGAGTATTGATGGAGAGCCTCTTATGGGAGCTTCTTGTGAGAACATATTTGGTGTGGATCTATCGAGCATGATTGAATATCTATTCTAAGGAAGAGAGCATGAGGAGGATCTCATGGATGCATCAAAGTTTCAGCAATGTCAAAGATCTTGACGACAAAAGTCTCAGAGTTTCAGAAACCCTAGTTTTTGAGGTGTACGCGGGCTGTAATGGGAGAGGGAGCGTACATACACGAGCTGTATGAGGATAGGGAGTGTACAGTGGATAAAATCATGGAGATTTGTGTCTGAGATGATGACTGGTAGTTGAAGACTGAAGCAGGTTCCAGATCTGCATTCTATGGGCTCAGATCTGTCACTGAGACACTGGTATGATTACAATATTGTATTGATGGATACCATTGTTTGATGTGTTGTGAATGCTTAGGGCATTCTTGGTATGGCTTCTATGATGTGGTTCAATTTTGTTGATTTGGTAGATGGAGTGAGCAGTACTCTTGTGATTCAATGGTGACATGATTGATATGGTATACTAGTTGTTTATACATGATTGAGATAGCATTCATATTGATTGATTGTGGAGCATGAGTAGACTATTTTAAAGCTTTGATGTGTTGTGACTGGCTGGTGGTCAGATTGGATGGTCAGAGACAGAAGATAATGATGTATTGGTTGCAGAGGATCTGAGTTGATCTTGAAGGATAAAACCTAATAGTTCATAAGGTATACGTAGGCTGATGTATACACTGGTCGCGTGCATACATGGGTTGTAGTGAGCCAGAGCGCGTACACACGCGGGCTGCACTACTGACAGGTCGCGTACATGTTGATAGATTGATATCTGTTGAGGATTGTTGCCTCATCTTAGTTGATGCTGAGAATGTAAGTTGATTCTTGCATATAGAGTTGGTGCTCTTGTAGAGTTGTTCTCTATTCAGTTGTTGCTGGAAAACCCCCGGATTGTTGTCCATAATAAAAAGAAAAATTGTACATACATCTTGTGTTCTTTGTGTTCCTTGTGGTGATGACTTGTTGATGATATATTGCTGATATATGTTCACATCTAACTGGTTATAAATGACAGCAATGGGTAATGAGTAAATGTTGAATTTTAACTAAGGAGTTTTGTGTAAAAGGGAAGTTTTGGTAAAAAGAGCCCCACAGTCATTCACCCCCCCCTCTAAGTGTGGTAGGTGTGTTCAACAAAACCAACCGAGCGAACAAGATTCTACTCAATTTCCATCCTATACCCTCACCTCCTTGGTGACGATTCTGACCAACACATTTGGCATGATGAATCCACCTTTATCCTACCGATTCACACTCGAAGGAGGTCAGTTTCACACCTTGGGAAACCCCCAACCCAGAGCCACTCTGGCTGGGGGAAATTTTTATAACCCCCATCAGAACATTCCTACAGGGATGATTCCCAACCAACCTCTTATGAATCATCCTGGAGGAGGGTATTACAATCTCGGACAGGGCCATGGTGCTTACCAAAACTATGGATGGGTTGCAGTTCCCCAAACACAATCTTTCCAGAGAGCTTGGGGCCAGATGTCGTAACCCCATCTCCCTTTTCTGGTCAGGCTTAATCTGCCAAAATTGTCTAAGTTGATGAATGACCCTATGTTTCATGATCCTACATGGCCCCCTGTCCCCACCAAGCTTACTTCAAAAATTCTGAAATTTGAAGGTAAGAATGGTGAGGATCCCAGTGATCACGTCACCACCTTTCACCTATGGTGCTCTTCGAATTCCCTTAATGACGATTCCATTTCATTAAGATTATTTCAATGCACCCTCATTGGGGTTGTTGCGAAATGGTATATCGAGATACCTAGGGGGGAATATGACCTTTAGTCAAATGGTGTTGGTCTTCCTTAACCACTTCGAATTGTCGGTTCGTTATGATGTTGTCCTAAAACTTCTGTCGAATTTACGCCAGCACACAACCACTCATATCTCAGATCACATCCAAGAGTGGCGTAGATGAAAGAGGTTGATTAAGACCTGCATACCCTCGACCTTTCTTTTAGAATGGTTACTTAAGTATTTGTAGCCTCCTATATCGAAGGATGTTGCTACATCCAGGGTTACATCTGAGGAAGAAGCAATCTTCAAAGCCAAGCAGTTAGATCTTATATACGCTAAGTCTGGGATGTTATACCACATTCTTCTAGACACACCAAGGTCAACCTATGACCCTAGATAAAATCTCAGACCTCATGCCGATGGCATTGTAGGCTCCACCAATGTGAAATCCGCAGACTCGGTGACAAGCCATTTGAAAGAGTTGTCTCTAAACCAGTCTGCAGGAGGGCCAACTTCATCTGTGTCTTCCAATCCCACTCAGTCTATGGATGTACATTCTGTGCAATCGTCGACCGGCCCAAATGGTAACCAGCTACCAGGCGGGAATAAGAAGAAAGGACGTAATAATAATTGTAAGGATGGGAATAATAATAATAAACCCAAGGACAATGGTAATAATGAGAAGACGAATAATAATGTTGGAGAGGGCAAGAAATAAAGGCGTAAGGTGAAATTTCCATGTAAGCTTTGTATAGACGATCATCTTTCTCATTTATGCCCCAAACTTACGGAAGTTGCGAGGCTATTATATCTATCACCCGTCGTGCTGATGAATCCTTTCCCACAAAACCAACACATGGCCTCGAGCTCCTCAAATGTCGGAAATGTGGCTGATGGAAGTCAAAACCCATTGACACAAGACGATGACCATTTGTGCATCAATATGGTCAATTCTCGGGTTAATGTAGCCACCTAGTCTCACGATTGCAGTTCCTCATAGATTGTACCTGGTTTAGAATCTCCTCCTCCTCCTCTGGAGACGAATTTACAGATCGAAGAACCAGAGCCACTGCCTTGTATTCCAAAAGGAGTAATTAAGCACTCTACCCACAATCCAAATGCTAGAGCCTCCCAGAATTAATCTATTGTTGAGGACCTGGGTCAAACCCCTTGTGCAATGTTGGCTCTGGAGGTACTCTAGACATGTCCGTCACAGAGGAATGCCTTGCTATCTACGTTGGGAGATCTAGACCCTAGTGGCTCAAAAGTTTCAAGTTTGACATCAACGATGTGAAGCCTCACTTGCCTTACCATGTGGCATTCCAAATCCACATGGGGTACTCAAAGTATACCATAAAACGTGCGGTTGTTGATGAAGGAGATGCTACGTGTGTGATGTCCCTGATATGTTGGAAAGCTCTCATCTCTCTGACTCTTTCTCAATCATCGACGATGTTGACTACTTTTAATAGTCATTCCTTCCGCCCTCACGGTATTCTTCCTGCCTTTCCGGTCCAGTTAGGTGGGAAGATGGTAGAGTTGGATGTCGAGGTGGTTGATGCGCCCCTCGATTATAACTTATTACTAGGATGCAATTGGACTTATGATATGACTGTCGTCGTATCGTCTGTCTTTCGTACTCTTTGTTTTCCCCGTGATGGGAAGATCATGATGATCGACCAGTTATCATTTACATATGCTAGCCCCAATGCATCTATTGGACCGTCGATCCCCATGCTCGACATTTTTCAACTAACAACTGAGAATATAAGTGTCAGAATGTATTCATCCCTTATGGGCACCTTCGACTTCATGACACTGATTCACCATGTTTACGCCATGACCAGTAGGCCTGTTTCATCAAAGAGGTCCATTCCTTTCCTCAATTCATATTTTAACGATCCTTGGACCCTACCTTCCTTGACTACATCTTGTAGGGTCAACCAAATACTAACATTATATCACAAACCTTTCTTAGTCATGTTGGATATGGGTCGACAACCTCTGCTAGTCATGTTGAAGACCAACAACCAACAACCAGCCGCTGTAATTCATGCTGGGGGCACAAGTCTATTCATCGCTAGTCACACTGCACATACATCACCAACCTCTGCTAGTCATGATGTCGATTCATCACCAACCCCTGCCAGTCATGTTGGGGATTTTCTACTAGCCCCTGCAAGTCATGCTGGGAGCATGTCACCAGCCACTGCAAGTCATGCTAGGGGCATTCATATGATTAAGAAGCCTAGACATGTAAGACATAAGCCCAAGTTCCTTTGTAGGCTTTGCAAAGGAGACCACCTTGCTTGTTTGTGCCCTGCTACTGCTGTGGTACAAGAAGTGTGGTCCTTTATTGGGGGCCCTTCGAGTTCTGAGTCTTCTTTGGCTTCCCAAAATTCTTTGGTTGATACAACAGTCATGCCAATGCAATCTTTGACTGACACACCTCTTCCTTTAGGGGATTATGCTTGACCTTGTTGTCTCGCATCCTGTTCAACCAACAGTCGTGTCGATGCAATATTCGACCGACACCACTCCTATTTTTGGGGGTGATGCATCTCTTGACCTTGTTGTCTCGCATCCTATTCAACCAATGGTTGAAGAAGTGGTCGTGCCGATGCAATCTTCGGCCGATCCCACTCTTCTCTAGGAGAGCGACAAGATTAAGGAAGTGACATTATCGATGCAATCTTTGGTCAATCCCACTCTTCTTTTGGAGGGTGATGCATCCTTAGACCATGTCCTTAGCATTTCTAGTTATGTACCTTATTCACTAGGGAGCATTCTACTCTCTTCGAGTATGCTCCCTCCAAGTCCTAGGGTGATTTCCTTTGACTGGAATGATTTTGTAGAGCCTCGACTTCCTTCTTCTACACCCTTCCAGATAAGGGGCATTCTTCGATATATTATAGATAAGGTAACCTCTACAAGTATTTTATCTTCCTCGACTTCGAAAGCTTTGAGTTTTCCCAAGCTTGTGTCAACTCTTTGTAAGTTGTTGACCTTTCACAGAATTCCTGCATGAGCGCCTTGGCCTCCCCCATTATATGATTCTTAGAACAACATCCCCGAGTCTGAGTTAAGCTCTTTTCGTACTGGTCTAAAAAAGCGAAAAGATTGTCGAGAGAATTTGTCCCTTTCACACTCGTTAAATTGGACTTGAAAGGTCATGAGTCTTAGTTAAGTTGTTTTCCAAGTCTTAGTTAATCTCTTTTCACACTTGTAAATCTTATTTGAAAGGATGTCTATTTGGTACAAGTTTATCCCTTTTTCACACCAAGTAGACTACGATTATGAAAAAGGACATTTTTTGGCGTCAAGTTGTGATTGCATCTCATGCCCTTACTTGCAGTATTGAGCCTATAGTCGATTCTCGCTTTGCATTATAAATTGTTTTCCTCAGCAGTTTTGCATCCTCAACCAAGAAGAGCCTTGTTTATATCCTTCAAAATTTGACACCCTATACCCAGGAGGGAACATTCCCCCGAGTGTCCATCTCCCGCATGCATCTCCTTTCATTGAGAATAGGTATGTTCTATTGCTGGAACTATTTTTTCTTACTTGCGACACTTGTTTCCTCCTCTGTATCATAGCATTCATTTTACTAAGAAAAAACAAAAAAAGACGGGCGAGAAGGGAGTATTATCTTATATTGGAAGCAATCATGTTTCCTTTGAACAGAGAAAAAAGTTATTGAATCCACTTGTCATCATAATTTTTGGTTTAGCATGGCCTTAGGAAGCTGAGCTCATTACAGAGAGTTTTCTCCACTGATTGGTTACTCTTACAGTCCCTATGGAGAACTTGATTGATGCCTCCTGCATCTCATGGTTTCATCATTGAGTCTATGCCGCCAGAGTCTTCCATATGTCTCATGCTCTTGTTCAAAGGATGTCTATCAACATGTGTCGACCATTCTCCGAACTCTTGACTTTGCATGTCATCCATACCCACAGTTTGTCTCAGAATCACATGATGTTGTATTGCTATCATGCACCCTGGTTCTACTTTCATCATTGGTAGGTAGCCTTGAACCCAGCAGTCGACATTTAATCATTGGTCGTTGACTGGGTGGTTTCCCTTGTGTTCGATGGAAAGACATTTATTCACACATTGGGATTTGTGTAGTGTCTTGGATTCCATTAGCCTTATTGGTGGTTTCCTCGCCTTTGTCAACAGTTTTCCTCATTGGCTTCTATTCATAGGGTCTTTTTGTGTACCGCTTGCATATGGCACACATGAAATATGCACAGGGTCGTTGGTTCGTGAACATGTTCTTCGTCTGATTTCCTCCAAATCATGAAGCTCCTGCTTTGTACCTTGTGTTGAATGATGAGAGATTCCTTAATTCTATCCTTTTAGTGGGTCTCCTTCCATCAACTTTAGCTCATCAATTATGGAAATGAGACCTAGAGTCCTATGATTCCCTTGAGGCTTGCAATCATTAGTGGCAGGTTCTCTCACAATCGAAAGTTGGGAATAAATCAATGTCTCTTGATCAATGGATTCTTCAAGTGTTCGACCCCGACTCCTTTATTCACACTTGTAAAAATGTACTCGATGCCTTGATACCTACTTTTATCATTGGTAGGTTGTCTCATGTTTGTTAACGATATACCTCAATGACCAATAATCAAATGATGTCTCATTGTGTTCGACCTCAACTCCTTTATTCACATGATGTAGACTTGCACCTTTGGCGGATTGTGTAGAAGACTTGAAGACATCAACATGAGGCTACAACTTTGCTAAGTTGTTGCTTCCTTTTCATTGGACCGGTACCTATATGACTTCAACAATCATGGGAGATCAGATTGTACTCCATTGTATACATATATCTTCAGATTGATTTTGAGACCGGTTCTATCGGGCCTTGTTCATGACTATGACAACCTTTGGCATGTAACTGCATTTTTATTTGCCTATTCATGGACACGGACAATTGTTTGGTATATTTCCACATGGATCTGCAGTGTAATTCAAATTGGCAGCCATGTATGCAAAGTCGGTGCAGAATGTAATGAGAAACTAGTTCTTCCAGCTAGTTCCCCATCACTCCACTTCTAGGTTTTTATAATGTATTTTGGCCATCGCAGATACTCCTATGACCTCACACATTAGGGGGCATCTGTTATAGCAAGATTTGCCTCACCCTATGCAATCTTGAACATAAGGCCTTTTTCCATTTCCCTATGCAGACTTTTCTTCCCTTTTTGCAAATCCCAGAGCTAAAAATACATTTTTTTCACATATACGCACCTTTCCTACTATACAACATGCGTATATGTAGGTTGCACCACTACAGCCCACGTACATCAGGAAATGTGCCCAGAAATGAAAAATGGTGTTGGGTTTCCATGTCACTATTGGGTATATGTTATATTCTTTGCACAAGTAGTATTGTCTGAGCGTCTGCGCTGAGTGCGCAGGGGGGTTAGAGGGGGGGTGCAGGGGGGCAGAGTCCCCCACGTAGGGGTTCGGGGGCAATGCCCTCGAATTTTTTTTTCACACCGGGACGACATATTTCTGGGACGACATATTACTGGGACGACATGTTTCCAGGACCACATGATATTTAGGTGGTTTTTCAGTACATGGTTTTTTGCCGATGGTTTTCTATTTCCGGTTAAGGAATTAGGGTTTTGGACTAATCCAGGTCATTGGGTTAGGGTTTTGGATGTCCCTGGCTCCTATATGTATATTGTATTGTAAACAATGTAACACTATGTATGAATATAATATATGTTGGTTTTCCCAGTTTGGGTTTCTAGGTGAAAAATCTCTGTGTAATGTTTGTATTTGCCATTGTATCTTTTCTGTTCTTTTCTGAATTTTAGTTTGCAGTAGATATTGTACAAGGTTAGAATTTACAGTCACGACAGGAGATCAATGATCCTTGGCCTTCCATATATTGGAAACATTCTGACTCGGTCCTTCAGTTCCATTTGAAGGCTATAAATGGGCCAATTCCGAGCTATGGAAAAGAGGAGAAAGAATTCAACTTTGAGAGCAAAGTTACTCTGAAGAAATTATTCACTTCACATTGAGTATGCATCCCTTTGTCCTTTAAGTCTGAACACAATCACTAGTACATATGAGCAAATTTGCAACGGTTTTTCGTTGATATTGCCACACTTATCCGTCGCAATTTCCATGAAAGCCGAGATTCTTTTTCATTGGAATAATTTTGTCGCTATATCCACGATCCAAGTGTGCATGGAAACATCGACGAAAATATCTCTCCACTTGTCACCACCTTCAATATCGGTTAACCCTATGCATCGTTGCAATTACGATGAACTATCGTCGAAATAACAACGAAGAAATGTGGTAATTACAATGAAACTTTGTCACAATTGGGACGAAAAGTTATGCCAAGCCAATAACTTACGACACACATGCTATATATGCAACGAATATTCGTGGCAAATTCCAACAAACTTGCGTCGATATTGCCACGATGATTTTAGGTTTAAAAAAATAAAATTACATCAAATATGGTATACCATATTATATGCCATATTACAATGTAATATGGTAATGCCATATTACATTGTAATATGGCATTACTATTACATTGTAATATTCTAATATTCTAATATTCTAATATATTGTAATATATATATCCCCTACAAATAATCAAGGCACTAATCAACCAAATATTGTAAGCATGTGGTATCATGAAGTTGGATTAGAAGTAAGCATACCAATATGACAATATACACAAAGAATAATTTGGAATATTACTTTCAAAAAAACACATGGATTGCATGAGTGAGTCATTATGCAATTTATATTACACAATACTATGACAACACTTATAAGATTTATGGATGATATCTTAAGACCATTTCTCGAACTTGTTTATTGTAGCCTCCTTGGAGTAACAACACAAAATTCGAAGGAGAAAGTACAGTTAAAGCATAGTGTTGCAGCAGAGTTACAACATAGTTATAGTGAGTTGCAGCAGAGTTACATAAAGTGTTGCAGCATAGTTATAGTGAGTTGCAGCAGAGTAATAGTGAGTAACAACAAGTGGAGTGATAGCACATAATTCGAAGGAGAAAGTACAGTTACAACATAGTGTTGCAACAGAGTTACAACATAGTTATAGTGAGTTGCAACAGAGTTATAGTGAGTTGCAACAGAGTTATAGAAAGTGTTGCAGCAGAGTTATAGCGAGTTGCAGCAGAGTAATAGTGAGTAACAACACAAAATTTGAAGGAGAAAGTACAGTTACAACATAGTGTTGTAGCAGAGTTACAACATAGTTATAGTGAGTTGCAACAGAGTTACATAAAGTGTTACAGCAAAGTTATAGTGAGTTGTAGCAGAGTAATAGTGAGTAACAACAAGTGGAGTAACATCACAAAATTCAAAGGAGAAAGTACAGTTACAGCATAGTGTTGCAGTAGAGTTACAACATAGTTATAGTGAGTTGCAATAGAGTTATAGCGAGTTGCAGCAGATTAATTTAATTGAACCAAGGTAATTCATGGGGTTAGCAAATTATTTAGGAATGAAGTGTCTCTTCAATGCACATTAGAAAAGGCAAGTATAACCTTTCAATTCGTTGCAATTGAAAACCAAGTAACTGAAGCTTTGACTTGAAAGAATTGTAATGCATCAATATTAAATCTAATGAAACTTGAAATTTCATTTGAAATCAAAGAAAATTTCACATGATACACAATGGCGGAACGTTTGATACAATGAAGGAGTTGGATAACATAACACTTGAAACTTTTGTTGGTGCAATCATAACATACCCAAACAAGATAAGGAATTGTACATCATAGTTTAGGCATTGAAGTACTACATGAATTATTTGTTGGGAAAACAAAAAAAAAATTAACTCAAATCATAAGCTTTTATAATCCTTGTCAATTGATCCAAGTCACAAAAAAGCCCAGACTTCATGTGAATGGTATCCTGCAACATTTTGATTTGATAATCAAGTATGATAAATATATATATAACCACATGGTCAATTTCCTTTAAGACCTTTGATGTTTTTATTTGACCATAGCTCTAAAGTTAAACTCTTATGTACTTGAAGAATATAAGGGATTACCTACATCTAGCTCAAATTT
>ML784834.1:866002-879456 GCA_009831015.1 Picea engelmannii
TCCGGAATACCGCTTTTCACAAAAAAAACCACTTTTCCATATTTTTGCCAATTTTTGCTTGTTTTACCATGTCTTCATCCGAGGCCGATTCTGTGCAAACGAAGATGTGTTGTAAAAATATGAGAGATTTTTTTTCTCAGCACGGGTTGAGGAACAAAAACCTCTCCCAGTTTTTTCAACGGCGCTACGATCAGGGAGAATCGAAGACATCTTCAAGGCCCCTTTTTCCAGATTCTCAGTTTTCCGTTACAGACCCGATCTTGTAGGAGCTATTACGGCCAGCTGGGTACGAATTTGGCGAAACCGAAGGAGGTTTTTGTCCCGAACATGCTCATCTGCAATAAACTCTTTCATTTTTCTCCCAGGTGTCATCGTTCAAGAGAAAAACACGTCTGTTTGGACCCCTTTTTCGCAGAAAAACGGTCCATCTTTCATGGCAGAAAACTCCAAATTTTGTGGGAGTGGTGGCTATTTTTGGCCGAGGTGGTTAAACCGAATTCCGAAACTTATTGGGATGATCTATCCTATTTATTCAGATGATTTTAATGTAAAATGGTTCGACCTATGGATATATTTGGGCCCTTTTTGGCTGGACTGTGGGCCTTGTTACTTCAAGAGGTTTCTCTGTAATTTTGGAATGACAAATCAGTGATGGAGGAAATGATTTACATGATTCTCATGTAGCAGTGTTGGTGGTGTGTCCCTTGTCTGTTTTTAATTATCTTTCTGCTATCATTCAAGCATTTTCATTTCTTATTATTGAAAAACAGTTAATGGAGAAGAATTTATGCGTGCATACTCTTTGTCCAAATTTTTCAATAATCTTTATGTTTTCTTCTAAAACTCAGTCTATGAATTCTTAACTACTCATTTTCTCAGTTTTTCCTCCCCCTTTTCTTCCTCAAATTGACACCCTTTAAACTTGATTCGATCCAACAGTTGTTACTATCCTGCCCTGTGCAGACATTTACCTCTAAATTTGATTTGATCATTGTCTTATAAACTGACCCCATAGCCCAATGGTGATCTGATAAACTCGTCAACCACATCCTCATCTAAATATTTTAAAAAAATCCCAACCCCACACTTGCATAAATAGCCTAATACCTATTAAAACAAAGCTATATCAGACAGAGAGATCCCTCTCTGAGTCTTGGAGGGCTAGATCCAAGACTCGAAGTGGTTTTGATGTTGCCTCTGCGACTACCTTACAGCCTTGTCAACCATCCAAGTTGTCGCCCCACCTCCTCCACCCATCATGGCAGCTCGATATTCTCCCCTGGTGTTGGTTGCACCGCTACATGCCATGCCCCAAGATTACCAAACTAGACTTCCACAGTATGATGCAACGGGACCTTTGAACGCTCAACAACATGTAGACAAAATGAACGATTACTTCGACTTGCAAGAAGTTGATGAGGCTGATGTGCAAATGCGATTGTTTGCCCAAAGTCTGACGGGCGACATCAAGAAATGGTTCAAAGCTCTACCTGTCGCCTCAGTCCCTGACCTTGTCACATTCCAAAGAAGTTTTCTCGACAGATGGGAGGTAAAGAAAAACCCTCTCTAGATCTTGTCAGAATACGAGAATATAAGAAGAAATCAAGGTGAGGTGGTTCAAGACTATTGAACCTATTTTAACAACATATACAATGCAATTCCAACTGAAATCAAGCCCCCACAGGGTCTCACATTAATTAAATTCCCTGACGGATTTGATGCTGACATGTCTTACCAGTTAAGAGAAAGAAATTCCACCACCCTGGAAGACATGCAGAAAAGTGTTATTAGTGTGGAGGCCAATCTGTTGGCAAAAAGAGAACGACAGAGGTCAGAAAGAAGAGTCACGATTAAAGAGGAAACTTCCATGTCATCCTCAGATTCCAAACTGGATTCTTTGACCCAAGTAGTGGAATTAATGATGGAAAGACTGACTGTGTCCGACAGAAATCCTCCAAGAGACAACCCACCTGCTCCTCAGGTTAGGAATCCCAATTTCCGGAGAAACCCTCCTCAAATCAGACAGAGAGATCCTAGGGATCAAAGAGAACAGAGAGGTCCTGATCAGCAGATCAGACCTCCCTTGCAAGAAAATTATGTTGATGAAGGGGGGGAGGTGATTGAGGAATTGGAGGACACTCATATTAACCTCATGGGCATTCACGACAATGAGGCCATTTTCCTTACCCAAGAAGAGAAGGAACTCTTTCTGCTCAATCAAACAAAGGTAAGCGAGGAAGCCGAAGATGCAGAACAGCAAGCCTTTGAAAATGCTATTCTGGAGGTACACCGGCAATACAATCTGCGGAGCAAGAAGACATAAGGAAGCTCTCCAAAGAAGACAACTAAAACAAGGAAGGCTGTTGAAACCAAGAAGACCTCTGAGCCATCAGTTGAGAAAACTCCTGAGAAGTCTTATGAAAAGACTGTTGTGGAAAAGATCCCTGAGAAGAATAAAGCTGATCCCCCCGTGAAGAAAAACATCACCATTCTGAAAAGGCCATCATAGCCCGAGGTTTCACCTGCTGACCCACTGAGTACTTCTGGCCAGAAAAATATGGTGGAAAAAATAGAAATAATGAGCCAAAGTAGACCTCCTGCACCCTTTAGCCTTGAGGGGGAATTGGCAAAAATAAAAATTCCCATCCCACTTACAGAGTTGATGAACAGAGATGGGTATCGTTCACAGGTAATTAAAGCACTGGCCATTGAACCTGACATAGGCACAAAGGCCTTAAAAATTGGATCAGTAAACCATTCAGACACTGTGAACCTTACTCACGATCATCCCGAACTTCTTTTCGGACCTGAAGTAAATGGTCGAGATGATACTGGGGAGGTTGCTCCTTTTTACATCAGTTTAAACATACATGACTTGATATTCCATAACGCTTTGCTGGATTCGGGTGCTTCACATAATCTGATGCCTAAAGCAGTAATGGAAAAGTTGGGACTGGAGGTAACTAGACCATACAAGGATTTGCACTCATTTGACTCTAACAGAGTTAAATGTATTGGTTTGATCAAAGACTTATGCATCACCTTGGTTCAGATCCCTGCCAAAAGCATGGTAATGGATGTGGTTGTTGCAGACATCCCGCCTAAGTATGGAATGTTGCTATCCCGGTCTTGGGGGGCTAAATTGAAAGGAACCCTACAGTTGGATATGTCTTACGCCACTATACCAGTGTTTGGGCAACAGAGGAGGTTATACAGAGAAACGTTGATGAAGTACATGGTCAGTAGCCAAGACAAACCACACAATTATCCCCTCTACTCTACACATTCCGATTTAGATTCGTTCATATTGTACAATGATGGTGATACGGAGGAGCAAAGTATTCAGCTGATGGAAGACACACCTAGTCAAGATGAAGATCCAGAAAGCATTGAGGTAGCAAAAATGAAGAATGTGATAAAAGAAGAGTTACCCGCTGATTTCTGGAGCATGGATTTTGATGGTGCTGTGAGTAAAGAAGGAGCAGGAGCTAGAGTCTGGCTACATAATCACAGAAACAGGTATTCAGAGAATCACTCTTACAAATTAAATTTTCAATGTACTAACAATATTGCTGAGTATGAAGCTTTGATGCTCGGCCTGAAGCTTTTGAAGAAAGTTGGTGCTAAGCAGATAATGGTAAGAGGTGATTTTGAATTGATAATCAAGCAAGTCAAAGGTGAGTACGCTTCTAAACACCCTCATCTTAGAGCTTATAGGAATGTTGTTCTTGATTCTTTGAGGTGCTTTACTGAAGTCGACTTGTAGGTAATGCCGAGGGGACAGAATATTCTGGCCGACGGGTTGGCTACATCAACAGCCACCTGTAACATTCCTTTCTGCCCGACTCGCCCTTATACTATTGAGGTGAAATGCAGACCAACGGTTCCCGACAATATCAGGTATTGGCAAGTTTTCGGCAATGATGATCAGATCGAGGATTTCCTGCAATGTAAGAATGATTTTGAATGTACAAATATAGATTTAGAAAATGAAAATGAAAATGTAAATAATTCCTATTTTGAAATTGATAGTGTAAATACTGTAGATTCAGTAGAATTAAGTGAGGACGAAATGGATGCTGATGTTTTACAGTTAAAAAGCAATGTTTTACCTAGAGGTCTCATCCCTTTAGAAGATCTGTTTGACTGTAACGACGTAGCTAAAAAACCAAAAATAGAAGCCCATGGGCAAGAGGTAGAAGAATGTAATATAGGGACTGAAGAGAAACCTAGGATGATCAAATTGTCCAAATCATTACCCCCAGAGCAAAAGCTCAAATACATTGAGCTGTTCAAAGAATATTCTGATGTTTTTGCCTGGGGCTATGAAGATTTGAAATCCTATGATACTAGCATAATACAACACATGATTCCCATAAAGGAAGACAAAAAACCATTTAGGCAGAAACTTAGGAGGATAAATACCAAGTTGCTCCCTCTGGTAGAAAAAGAAATCAAGAAAATGTATGATGCCAAAATCATAGTTCCATTACGTTTCTCCAAGTGAGTCTCTAATCTGGTTCCTACACGTAAGAAAATCGGGGAAATCAGACTCTGCATAGATTTCTGAAATCTAAATAAAGCCTCCCTGAAGGATAATTACCCCTTGCCGAAGATGGACCACCTCCTGTAAAGAGTGGTTGGGTCCAAACGAATTTCTCTACTAGATGGTTTCTTTGGTTACAATCAGGTCTTAGTTCACCTGGACGACCAAGAAAAAACCACTTTTACCAAACCATGGGGCACTTTCATGTATGTGAAGATGCCTTTTGATCTGATGAATGCAGGAGCCACGTTTTAGAGGGCAATGGATATCACTTTCGTGGAGGAATCAGGCAAGTTTATCGTCGTCTATTTAGACGATGTGACTGTGTTTTCCCAATCTGATGATGAACATCTAAGACACCTTAGACGAGTTTTTGAGAAATGTAGGAGGTTTGGGATCTCTTTAAATCCTAAGAAGTGTATTTTTGGGTTAGAAGAAGGAAAATTGCTAGGACACATCATCTCGAAAGATGGAATCAAAATAGACCCTAGCAGAATCGAGGCCATACTAAAGTTAGAACACCCAAGAAACCTCAAAGAAATACAGTCGTTTATCGGGCAAATAAACTTCCTACGAAGATTCATTCCCAATCTAGCCGAACTCCTCAGAAACATCACAAACATGCTTAAAAAGGACGTAAAAATAAAATGGGACTCTAAGTCCAGGCAGTCTTTCGAACATGTAAAAAGAGCACTCATAGAAGCACCTGTTTTGATCAGTCCGGATTTTACTAAGGATTTCTATCTCTTTTCTTTCGCTTCTGAGCATACTATAGCAGTGGTGTTACTGCAAAAGAACAGTGAAGGGTATGAACAACCCATAGCTTTCTTTAGCAAATAATTAAGAGATGCTGCCCTAAATTACAAGATCGCGGAGAAGCAAGCTTTTGCTTTGGTAAAAGCCATAAAGGACTTTAGGGTTTACATTCTCCATTCCCACACCATTTCTTATGTTCCAAACGCGGTAGTAAAGGATATTTTGACACAGGAAAACCCTGATGGAAGAAGGGGAAAATGGATTGCGGTCATTTTAGAATACGATATTGAGATTAAGCCCACCAAACTAATCAAAGGCCAAGGCCTTGCTAAATTAATGGCTGAATCTAACTTCCAAGCTCTTGACATTAATTTTCTAGATGTGGCAGATGAACAGGGCGAGATGGTGACTCCAAACGTTAGAGAGGTATTTCTAAACTCTCCATGGTATGCAGACCTTATATTCGTGTTACAAAATTTACAAGCTCCCCCTGGTTTGACTAAGACTAAAGCTAGATTCTTAAAGTTGAAAACTTTGAAATTCTGTATTCTAGAAGGAAATTTGTATTGGAAAGATCCTGCAGGCATTATGTTAAGCTGTTTACTGAAATATGAAGCTGATAAAGTGTTGCAAGAGTTTCATGCAGGTGAATGTGGTGGCCATCTGAACTGGAAAGTCACAGCCAACAAAATACTCAGAGCTGGATTTTACTGGCCCACCCTGTTCACCGATGTGCATCAAACGGTAACCGCATGTCACCAATGTCAATTGTTTGAGGGTAAAAGGAAACTCCTTCCTCTACCTATGAAACCGATCTCAGTTGAAGCCCCTTTCTAGCAATGGGGACTCGATTTCATTGGAGAAATACATCCTCCATCTTCAAGCCAGCACAAGTGGATTCTCTCTGCCACCGATAATTTTACCAAATGGATCGAGGCAGTAACAAGCAGGCAAGCCACTGACTCTGTTATTATCAAATTTCTTGAAAATAATATTTTATCTCATTTTGGTTGTCCTAGAAAGCTTATCAGTGACAATGCAACTGCTTTTCGCTCAAAGAAACTTATAGATTTCTGCAACCGGTATCACATTGTTTTGGGGCATTCCACAACCTATTACCCTCAGGGGAATGGGTTGGCAGAATATTCAAACAAAACCTTGGTAAATATCATCAAGAAAACATTGCAGGAAAATAAGAAATCATGGCACGATAAGTTGGTGTTTGCTTTATGGGCTGACAGGCTGACCACCAAAAGGTCAATTGGTATGTCACCATACCAGCTGGTCTATGGTACAGAGGTTGTGTTTCCTACTTCTTTGGGAGTCCCTGTCATGAAGTTGCTTCAAGATGTTCACGCTGAGCCAAATGATTCACAGAGAAGGATCAACCAGATGATCCATTTGCAACAGACTAGAGAAGAAGTTTTCAATAAGACTCAGGTAATCCAGGAAAATATGAAGAAAATCTTCGACAAGCGAACCAAAGAAGATGATTTCGAGTTAGGAGATTTGGTATTGATATGGGATGCCAGGAATGAGGACAAGGGAAAGCATGGGAAATTTGACAATCTGTGGATAGGGCCATACATGATCCAAGCTTTCAGGGGAAACAATGTTTTCTTGCTAAACAATGCCGATGGGTCAGATCTGCCAGGTGCACCTGTGAATGGAAGAATGCTAAAACATTATGTCCCACCCCAGTAAAAGATTTGAGTGCTCACTTTCCATTGTACATAGCAATTTAAGTTTCATTTTTACTTGCATTTTCTGAGTGAAGAACATTCGTCAGTTGGTTGAAGCCCGAAGAGAAGGCCCTAAGCTGCTGACTATTGTTTTTCCAAGTTTTAAAAATAAAACCAACAGAGGTTGCTAGGCATAAATGTTCAGAAAGACAGGAACCAGGATTCTTGGCACTTCACAGGGAAAGTACCATCCCCAGGTGGAGCCGCTGTTATCACCCCATAAAATATGGGAATCAACTGGTGACTGAGACATTATCTGTCTCTAGTAATTTTTGTTGACAAATGATATTTCATTCTGCAAATAATTTGAAAAAGGAAAGAAAAAAGAAAAAAGAAAAAGAAAAGAGAAAAAAGAAAAAAGATAAAGAAAAAGAAGAAAAAGAAAAGAGGGCATAAAAAGAATTGAAATGAAAGCCCCATGCAATAATAGTAACTTAGCCATACCTTTCAAGCATGGCCAAGTTCTTTTTAAATTTAATGTTGTTAGAGTAGTGAATAAGTCTAACCAGACTGTCTAATCCTGGTCAGATAGCCCTTAGGTTAGATTAGTGAATAAATCTGACCAGATTGTCTAATCCTGGTCAGATAGCCCTTAGGTAGAGTAATTTCTTAACCCAACAGTTTAATCTGGGTTAAATGTCCTAGAAAGATAGGTTAGAGTGTAGGTTAGTCGCTTCATTTGTTTCACCCCAATGAAACCAGCTTAAATAAAATGTTACACCATATCCCAAATGCTTAAAAGATAGTTGATCAAAAGTTCCATGGTGGTGTCTCTTTGAAAAGTTGAAGAAAAACCCATAAAATGCTCATATCCTAAGTTTTTTCCTCCAGCGCATGTGTTCTCCATCCGTGATTTAAATTTCCTACACGTATCAACAGTCCTGATCACGGTGCTCATATCTATGGTTCACAGAGGATTCCGGACCCCCCCCGACCGTTCTGCCTTTAACCGCGGGAGGGGGGGGGTCCAGAATCGGTAATAAGGATCGAGCACATCTGGATGGTCCAGAGACGAGCGCTGAAATCAAAGGCTCAGATTTGATTCTGGACTCCCCCCTCCGTTCTGCCTTTAATGGAGGGGGGGGGGGTCCGAAATGAGTATTAAAAAATGCGCTAAGATCTACGGCCAGGAAACAAGCACGTAGATCAATGGATCACAATGATTTTCATACCCCCCCTGATGTTCTGCTTTTAACCGAGGGGGGGGGTCCGGAATGGTTATTCTCCTCTGGCGGGCCCCTGGTCATACGTGGCGTCAGCCTATTGGTCCTGAAGTCCCATCCCCCATATGCTATCTGATAGCCCCCGTCACTCGTGGACGTCATCTCCCACTTGTCCCACTTGCTCCCGAGTTGTCTCCAATCCCTTAACTGCTGTCAGTCCCTTACCCCTTTCACTCATGACCAGCCCCTTAATGCGACTTTCACCCCCCATCACCTCCAATCCCTTGCAGCCACGTCACCCATCCGTATGTTTTAGCCATCGTCACCTGCCATCTCACCCCCAAGTGGCCCGTTGTCCATTTATTACAGGATAACATACCCGTTATCCTGCTGACCTGTCTCCCGCGCCCAACCGACCCCAAATTTAAATAAAACTACCGTTTTCCCCCTTCATTCACTATTCGTCCATCTCACCAGAAATTTTACCTCTTACGCCTCCATTGCTTTTCCGTCACCTTCATCCACAGTCAGTCGACCCCACTAACATCGTGTTATTTGCAGGTACTGTTGCAGAGATGGCGCCAAAGCTAAGGCAAGCAGAAGGAGAGGAGAATCCTTTTCTCCTGCCTCCTGTCGACCTGGACAAAATACCATTGGTTGACAAAGACAGATTGATCGTGGATACCATATGCGATTTCGACTTCTCAGGCCTCCAGTCATGGCTCCGGGAGGTGTTCCTAGACTAGAGGGATGAAATTGGACTCTGGGAGTCCAATTTGCCCCTATACCTTTTTCCCCAGATCCATCACTTTCTCGAATTTTCCCTGAAATGCCAAGCCCATTATATTCCCGACCAGAGGGCCATCATCTCCTCATCCGGAGACGTCCTGTTCTTCATCACTCTTGAAGACATTGACCAAATGATGCAAATACCCCGTGCCGATTCCGTTTCTCCGTTCAACCTAGAAATCCTTACAGAGCTGTATCAAAATATGACTTTTCCCCAGAGAGCTCAAATATTCGAGTTGTTCCTTCCCACCTCTGCTCAACTCCCTTCCACAAATCCCCCTTACCCGTCATCCCTATTCTCCACCAAGGGAAATCAGATCATTTCCTCCCTCTGTGCTATGTTAGGGTACTATTCCGACCAGTGGGTAGATGAGCCCATTCTGGGTTTTCTATCTATTTTCTCCACAGACGAAAAACCTACCACACAGTTTGATTTCAGTACATTCTTGGCTAACAATATTCACGAACAGTTCGTGAATTTTGGCATAGAAGGCATGTTCAGATATTCGTCCATATTGGCTTACATGTTTGTTTTCTATCAAGCAGATAAATTTAGTTTTTCTATGCAGAAAATGGACACAGATGGAAGGCCTCAGCCAGTCACAGTGTGGACATCTTTGTTGAAGCATAATTCCACAAAGTATAGCTTCAAGGCATTTATTGATCTTTTCTACCACCCTGTGGTAAGCATGTTGGGTGGCAGGCCTGAGCCACGAATAAATGATGAGGTCCAGAGAATTCTACATCTCTCGGACAATGCAAAGACAGGGGACTGGTACCTGTATCAAAACTACACCGAGATCTGAGTCTTCAGGTGTGAATTGGCACCCTACAAGCTGCCAAAGTATGTGTCGGTAAGAATCTTTGCGTTAGAGTATATAAGGCAGATCATGAATTCAGATGACATTCATTTTGTTTCCCTGAAGAAGAAGCAGCAATTGAGAATTAAGGGGCAGATTGGCTCTTTCATCTGCAATAGCCGAGGCGTCGGGGAAGAAGCTGACAAAATGTTGAAAGACATGAAATTATTTATGAGTTTCCCATGGCACTATGATCCATGCGGGATCATTTCAGAAATGCAGGTGAAAAATAAAAACATCCCGTATGTTCATGAGTCCAAGCCTGAGATCGAGAAATTCGCTAATCAAACGGTGTGGATGCCTGACACCTTGGTCGAAGTGGAATAGCAGATTCCCCCTAGCACTGTGCCACCAACGTCCACGCCACAAATCCTAAAGGAAAAAATGCCTCGACAGGAATCATCTCCACCTGTCACGGAGGTATCATCCGAGGAGTTCCAGTTGCACACCAAGAGGTCCAAGACAGTCTCAGTTCCTGGTCCAACTGGAGAACAAGAAACCTTGCCGACCACCTTGGCTAAGACTATCATTCCACCCTTCGGTCCAAGTCGTTTGAAGGAAATCACCTCATCAGTACCGAAGAAATCCACACATTCTCCAGTGGACACTCAGCAAGGCAAGACTGGGCCGAAGTTGAGCATTTTCAAGAAGTACGAGATGATTAAGAAAAGGAACCAGACCCTCACCAATAGTACCTATGCTCAGTTTCGAAAACAGTCTTCTACTGCGCAGCATAGGCTGTTATCTGCATTTGACACAGAAAGAGGCAGGATGCACATGGCTTTCCTACAGGCCCAAGTACCAGATCCCAAAGTAATCATAGATTACAAGAGAGCCACCTTCGAGTTCCAGACGAAGGACGTGCACCCAGCAGATCAGATGGATTTGCACAAACAGACTGGAGAAATGGTATTTCACACATTGGTGCATGCTTCTGCTTCAGCTGCGAAATTTCAGGTATCACTCAACAACGCTCAAACTCAGTTAAAGCTGGAGAAGATTTCTTCCTTTGCAAAAGATAACAGAATTAAAACTTTGGAGGATCTGGTCCTCAAGATTGGCTACGATCCCTCGAACGTCAAAGCTGTAGAAGAGATGATAAAGAAGAAGAATGCAGATATTGCCTCTTTGAGGAAACAACTAAATCTTCCTCCTACAGAAGACTCACAGGCTAAAGAGATAGCAGAGAAAGAAGGTGAGAAGGACGAAATGCTAAAGTTGCTCATGGAGCAAAATGCTCAGCTCAAAGAAATGGAAGCTGAGATGGAGAGATTATTAAAAGAGAAAGAACAGATGAAGCCAATGGAAGGCATTCCATTGAGCGCTATCCCAATTGCAGGATTGAGCACTGCAGCAGTAACAACCATTCCATCAGCAACACCCGTGACATCACAAGAGGGAACAACCGACCTCACCAAATCTCTGGAAAAGATGAACCTACAAGAGACTGGAATCAGCAGGCTTAAGAAGGAAGTTGAGAACCTCCAGGAACTCAAAACTTCTTTCCAGACCAGTCTCTCCAAAGAGAAGCAGATAACTGAGTAGCTTAAGAAGGAACTACAGTAGCTCCAAAAGCAAACAATGGTAGGGAAGACTTTGGCTGAGGTCAAAGAGAATGTATGGACAGACATCACAAAGTCCATAAATGAAATCTGGCCTATGATCCAAATTATGTTTGAGCAGAACGAGTTGGTCTAGAGGAGTAAACAAGCCATTGAGAAGATCAGAGTGGAATTGGGAGATAGACCAACTCAGGCAAATGATATAATCAAATTCCTCAATTCCAAGACCAGAGAAGAGCTAGAAGAGCTAAAGATAGAAGACAGAACAGAGACCATCCTTGAGGTCAAGAGAGTTTTGACCAAGAGAGGATTAATGCTTCAATTGGAAGAAAAGGTTCAGATCATGGACCAGGGAGTACAAAAGTTTTTTAATAAGATTGAGGCTCTCCAAAAGAAAGGCCTGCTTGGTCTGAAAGTCATTAATGACAAGCTGATGACACTTCCGGATTACAAGAAGAGATTGGATGAAGTGTCTAAGGATAGTTCCAAGTTTGCTGGCATACAAGGGAGCATCACTGGAAAATCATTCCTGGATGCTCTTCAGTTGGACATCAGCATCCAACACGAGATTCGATACATATTCCTCACTAAGCCCACATTCACCAAATATACAGAAATGGACGAAGTGTATCGGAGACTGCTCAAAGTCACGGTGCCTAGTCACATCATATGGGAGGAACTCTGCGATCTACTCGATTAGCAGATGAGCTGTCCATGTCCAGTCACCTATCCAGTCAGAAGAGGTTGCACAGGAACCTCGCCAACGGCCTACCCTAGAATTTCCACGTGCAGTTGCACCAAGTCACCAAGCAGTTTTGATTAGTTAAATTAGTTTGACTAAAAATAGAATGAGCACGTCCTGATCAGTTATGACATGAACGTTTGTAATTTGAATTATAAATATTTCACTTTTCGAAGTATTGAGGGTTATTGATATTCACACCCTGAGGCTATCGAACTGTATCATTTTTGAAGAGATCGTCCATTACTAAAAGGAGGCACTTTTACAGAATTCTTGCGTGTATTCACTGGTGATGTTATTCTCTAATGTTGAATGTTTTTCTTGCTTTGTGATCATATTGTTTTCTGAAACTAATCTTTAAGAGTAACGAACGTTGCAGGATTTATCTTGGATACCCTGTTTCTGACTCGTAAAGGTTTTAGTGTTTATCTTCTGGTATTTCAATTAAGAAATTCTTAACTGCTTCTTAGTTGAATTTATCTTTCTTATCTTTCTTCTGTCCATCATTTAAACTATTAAAGGATCCTGTGAGCATATTATCTCTCCCTGTGGAAGTCTTTCTTTACGTTTCTGGTTGTATTTCAGATTTTATGCAAGCGCAGACCCCATAGCCCAATGGATGTGTAAATTTTCTCAACCAATTCAAAACACACTTTTACAAACAAAACCCACATGTTTCTTTACCTAGCCTAACATCTAAAGTCAAAACAAAGTTAAATCATATAGAGAGATCCCTCTCTGAAGCTGGAAGGGCTAGATCCCAGTTTTAAAAGCGGTTGGATAAAGTTACCTTTGTAGATTTCTTCTGTTTCAACCTCTAGGAAATTTACCAAGTGCTAACATGACCTCTTTTGCAATATTGCTCTGTTGCTCCGTCAATAACCAAGGACGACTAGTATTTTGTTCTCGACCATCGCCATTAGAATTAATAATAACACTTTGCAAGGTGTGATTAGCTTCTCGGATGTCACAACAAATCTTTCCAATTCTCTCTTTGTCAGTCCTTTCATCTAATATTCACCATAACAATTCTGTTATGTTCTTCCCGATATGCATTGTATCAAACAAATGAACTATTTGTAGGTGCTCATAGTATGGAAATCTACTGAATTGCATCGGGTAACTTTTTATTCCTCGTGGAAGCCCATTCATGCCTTAATGACATTCATGAAACATCAACAAATTGAAATTAACACTAATTAATGGGACAAAATGAAATTAACCAAAGATTTATATAATAGGTCATACATAAATAATTTGCGTACCTTGATGATTTCTAATATATTCCAACTTC
>ML784835.1:3039-15978 GCA_009831015.1 Picea engelmannii
GGGGGGGGTGAATTAGTTGTCTTTGAGCTTAAACAATCTTAAGTCTATTAAAATATTCTTAATCTTTATTCAAGTGATCATCAACATTATACAGCATATGGAAAGTAAAAGTAAAAAGCATCAGTCACACATAAGGTATACATAGAGACATATTTTCACGAGGAAACCCATAAAGGGAGAAAACCTCTTCTTCTTCGAAATGATAGGCGATCTTTTAAGTTATGTACATCATCTTTAATTGAGAACCAACTCAATGTGAGGCTATTACCTCTGTTTTACAAGCTGTAACTTGTTTGAGAGCACCAACTCTCTGATTTCTCTAGCACCCACTAAAAGGAAGCACCAACTCCCTGGTTTCTCTAGCACTCACTAGAAGGAAGCACCAACTCCCTGGTTTCTCTAGCGCCCACTAGAAGGAAGCACCAACTCCCTCACCAACTCCCTATATGTTCCAGCACCAACTGGATGGAAGCACCAACTTCTAGTTACACAGGCTCCAACCTGTATAACAGAGAACACTTGTTCTCCCTTGCACCACCCTGCCACCCTAGTTTCTCTGGCTGCAACCAGATGGAATCTACAACTTCATGTGTTCAAGCTCCCACTTGAACCTCTGAGGACAACAGTCCTCCCAAGCACCTCCCAACCTCCCTAGAACATAAATGAATATATAAACATTCAACTACACAGATACATCAATTCTTACCAATCTTTCTTTGTTCTGTATATCTGGTCATCTTCTAACTATTCTGCAATTCATTTCCTCCTCTGTCTGTTCAGCAGGTCAGCTCTGCATCAACTTGTTCTATCATTCTACTCTTCTTCAACTTGTTCTATTATTCTGCTCTTTGTTTCATCTCACACTGCTCATATGCTCAATCTCATACTGTGCATACTCTCATTCTCCTTTTCTTACAATGTCATTCTTTTCTCATACAGAACAAGAAACCCTCCATAGTCTGTCTCATTTTCTTTTATACATGTATCCACGGCGGTTGCACTTCGCATTTCCTTCGGAAAAAGAAAGACATTTGTCCGAGCAACTGAAACGCAAATTGATTCGTAATCATGAGTTCGTTTCGCTAACAGATTCGTAACTGAGGGGTTATTTGAGAGAGAACAGTAACCTTCCGATCATATTCCAATTTATCTGCTTCGTTGGATGAACTTTATTGACATTGCCTTTAAATCGGGTTTCGGCATTTCAGCAATCCTGTGCTGAGTGTCTCAAAACTTCATTTCGCGATCTCCGAAGTTCCGATACTGAAATTTTCTGCACTAGCTCCTTCCCCAATATGAATATGGTCATAACCAAGCACCTATGCAAAAGAAAACGCTTTCGCGATTTCTCATTTCGTGAATTTCAACACTATGTTCCATTGACCCCAAGTCAGCGAAATTTCTATCACTTGCCACATGTCCTGTGATTCGATGGTCCAAATTTGATCTTGATTCAATGGCTATGATTGAATTGTGATTTTGCGATTTCAGCATTCTTGTTGCATTGGGTTCTTTGCCTCTCTATGTCACGATTCACGAAACTCCGATATGGAGTTTGATCAACGGTCCAGATCTGATCTCTATTCAATGGCTGCGATTAAATCACGATATCGAGATTCCTGATGTTAATAAACTTTGACATCTCCAACTCTCGATCCCCAAAACTCCGACATGGAGTTAGATCAACAGTCCAGATCTGAGCTTGATTCAACGACTACGATTGAATCGCAATTTCGCATATCGTGAAATCGACATTCTTGTTGCATTTTTTTTTTACATCTCCAACATGCGATCCTCGAAACTCCGACATGGAGTTAGATCAACGGTCCAGATCTGATCTTGATTCAATAGCTGTGATTGAATCATAATTTCGCATATCGGGAAATCGACATTCTTGTTGCATTGTTTCTTTGACATCTCCAACACGCGATCCTCGAAACCCCGACATGGACTGGAATCAACGGTCCAGATTCAACCTGAACTTATCTTCTATTTGCCTAGTTGCATTGCCTTTGATCATTCGATCTTCCTGAACTTATCTTCTGTTTTCCTGTCTGTTACAAACTTCATGTACTCATGCCATCAATCCTCTGTACATTCTTCCTGTACTTATGCTACTTGCCATCAATGACAAGCATTCGATGTCTCTTAAATATTTTTCATTCGTTGTCTGTTAAATATTTGCCAACAAATAACACCTATTATTAGAGGAAATCGTAAACAAATACCCCTAAAGATGGCATGGGCCCTTATTATACACAAATCATAGGGGTTGACTTTAGAATTGCTTACTATTGATATTGGGAACACATAGAGGCAAGGGTTGACCTTCACAACCATATCAAGAGTCAAAACCATAGATGGTTTATGCATATCACCACCCTTTTATTTTGAGCATTATGCCAAGATGAAAAGAAGTGCATATCTTACACTTAAGAAGAAATAAGAACAACGGTTGAACTCCATATCATTCTAGCATTTAATATATTTATGTTTTAATTAGAAACCACAATCTATGTTGTTGTATTGTTTTTTTCGTGATATTACTGAATCTTTATATGCAATTCTTACATTAATACATTAATTTTAAACCCCCATCTATTATTATTACATTAATTCTTTAGTACATTCATTTTACTAATTGTTACTATTACATTGATACATTAATTGTTATTAAAATGTGTATACAATGTAATAATTATTAAATCCATAGATGCTTTACACATATCACCACCTTTTTCTTTTGAGTGTTATGCTAAGATGAAAAGACATGCATATGTTACCATTAGGAAGAAAGAAGAACAACAATTGAACTTCATATCATTGTAGCATTTAATATATTTATATTTTAATTAGAAACCACCATATATGTTGTTGTATGTTTTTTCTCATGATATTACCGAATCTTTATATGCAATTCTTATAATAATACATTAATTGTTCTTAATACATTAATTTTAAACCCCCATCTATTATTATTACATGAATTCTTTAGTACATTGTTTTTAGTAATGGTTATTATTACATTGATACATTAATTGTTATTAAGAAATTTATTCAATGTAATTATTATTAAAGTATTAATAATAAGTAAATTTTAATTGTAAATTTTATTAATTATATTAATGGTTTTTATTCATATTAATATCGATTCATAATTATGTTATGAATCATTATTAATATATTTATAATTATGAATCATTAGTAATACATACATTCACATGTTTTAATACATTATTTGTTATTAATAAATTATTTAGTAGTATTTATTTATGTTTTTACTTGTTATGAATTATAATTATGGTTTTCATTTCATATTGATGTGGATTCATATTATTATTGTAATTAATCCACATGACAAGTTTTTACTAAATTTTATTTCTTACACATCACATCATACGAAAGTTTTCATCCTTGCATTACATTGCATCAGCTTAAAGTTTCTATGTCATCGATATGACACCTGGAAAAAAAAACGTTCTTATTTATTTATTTATGGAAAAAAAAAATATTTTCGCAATATCTCGAACATAAACTTACCTTGAAATTTGAAAATCATAACTCTATGTAAAAATAAAACGAACAAACCCTCACATCCCAAAGTGAAGAACATTGACCAACGTTGCAAACTGACAAACCTAACCTAACACCATAATCTGATGAATATATCCCTATGTTGAAACATCTCGAACAAAAAACTGATGTCATCGATTTGACAAACATATCTTGCAATATCCTGATGTGGCATTCGACCATAAGTCTTCACCAACATCTCATTATGATGTGATCCAACATATATCGACATTGCATGTCAACACAATGCAATTAACATTGTTGGATAGTTGGTTGTCATCGATGTTTTCGGATAGTTGTTTGTCATTGATGTCAATAGATGTGATGAGAGCATTTGAAGAAGTCTACAAGAAGCCCCAAAGGTGTGGTCATGAAGCTCGAAGTTGTTTGAGAAATAAGGACATGAAGGATAATGTAAATGTAGGTAACACACTCATAGATGGATAGTCCTCGTCATATTGTTTGTAATGGTAGGTGGTACGTCATGTAGTTCCTCATGGTTTAGGAGTTATGAGGTCATGAAGTTGGAAGCCTCGAAGAATGATTAAGAAGCCCCTAAACAGTTAAAATTCATTAACTAAAGGGTAAAGTGTTTGTAACAAGAACTCCTAAATTTAAGGAGAGAAGTTACTTAGCAAAGGTATAGATACACTTCAAGAATCCTCTCATAAGTACATTCACTCACAAGTTTATTGAATATCTTCTATGTGAGAAAGTGATCTATTGGCGAATATATTACGGTGAATATAAGACAATGAAGGAAGTGTGAAGGAGAAAGTTTTGGTATTGCAAAGGAGATAAAGGGTTTATGAGAAACCCTAGTTTGGTTGACCCCTGCTGGTTGTACGACCCTCGTCCTACGAGGCCCCGCTAGTTGACTTCTCTTAGTCCCGTGAGGCTAAGGAAAATCCGGGGAGGATGCTAGTACTAGGTTGTTGAGGTTGAAGAAAATCTACATGTATCAAATCTTGCATCAAGTCAATTGCATGTTTAAAGGTATGTCTATATGCATGTTTTGAGTGTTGCAAGTTGGTGATGTTATGGTGCATGCTTGAGGCATGTCTTTGGTATCTTGTTGAGACATTGGCACATTCTTGAGGCACATATTATGTGCATGGTGTGAGGAATAGTATGGTACATGTATGAGGTACATTTCTTGGTGATATTGATGTATGTTTGAGGCACTTATTGATGAGGTTATGGCACATGTTTGAGGTACATGCATTGAATGTTGGGTTACATGCTTGAGGAATTCCTTGGTGATGTTGGTACATGTTGAGAAACATATTGGTGATTTCATGGTACATTAGAGACATATTTTGGGTATCTTGGTATCTGGTTTGGTATATGTCATGGTGATGTTATCACATGCTTGAGGCACTCCATTGATGATATATTATTGTATTTGGTTCTTGGTTGAGGCACATCATCTTGGTACATAGTTGATGATTGGTACATGGTACATGGTTTTGGTATATGATTGAGGTATATGGTTGATCATTGATGTTATGGTACCTAATGGTACATGATTGGTGATATTGAGACACATCTTGGTGATGTTATGGTTCATGAGTTGATGATGATATGGTATATTATTAGAGGCACCTCTTGGTGATCTTGGTACATGGTATCGTACATGTTTTGGTACATGATTGATGTACATGGTATGGTACATGTTGATGATTGTTGTACTTGGTATGGTACAAATTTATGTACATGGTATGGTACATGTTGATGGTTGTTGTACTTGGTATGGTACAGGTTGATGTACATGGTATGGTACATGTTTTGGTATATGGTATGGTATAGGTTCTGGTACATGGTTGATGTACATGGTATGGTGATGGTTTTGGTATCCATGTGAGTGGATATGATTGATGATTATATATCAATGACAATGATAGTGAAAAGGATGGTGACAAATTGGATGATTGGTTGATCATTAGGTACAAGTTGACATGACAGAGTGGCAGTGATTGGTTGATGTGACAGTGACAGTGACAGGTTGGTTGATGATAGTGGCAGTTACAAGTTTATCAGTGGTAGTGATAGTTTGAGTCTTGTAACACACTTGGCCCCCTTACTAACCTTTAAGGAGATGAGGCATTAATATTTTTCTTCTCCTCAACCATCTAAAGATTGTATGGATCATATTATTATCTTATGCTCATTAAAAGTTCACCAATGGATATAACCACTCCCAAATCCAAGCTTGGGGTCAAACGTTGTGGCTTCCTAACGATTCTCAGGCCTTCATTAACCAAATTCTATCTCAACCCCACGTGGTTTCCATGTGGTTTGTTGTTGTTCATGCCAACCACGTAATGGTGACACGTCATATCTCCAGTCTGAACTTTCGACCCACCTCTCGTCATCATCAAGATTTAGTATACCACATACTTGACCTTAATCGTCGACCTTCGATGAAGATGCTCTAAGGTGCACTTTCTCCAAATTCTACAACTCTAAATATCAGATATCGATGACTAGGAGCACGTTGACAACATCTCTTTATGCAAGGGTTAACACCCATATATCTACAATACCCACAGTTTATAGATGAGGCCCACCGATATCAACAACTGTCATTGGAAGTAGATTCCTTTTTTGTCAGAAATCCTTTATCAGATGTAGCCATGCCAACATCCTTCTCATCCAACGAAAACACATATAGATCAATGGTCCAGATCCCCCCATCCAATATCTGATGAGGCCAGCAACTATCATTCTCTCTCACCTCTCTAACTCTTCTCATCCAACCACCAGCGGACACTTGTCATCCTGGACACTCTGGATGCCTTGCGGGTATGCCATGTCATCATGTGAAATCATCATATTTTCTTTCCCTTTGAAAAAATCTAATTGGTGATCGACGACTGTGGTCTCTCCTACTCATCTAGAGATCAACAGTCCTCGTTGCATTGTCTATCAAGGTATCGTTGGTGCTTTGGATTTCTCTTGGGTTTTCAATCATCCTACTTCTGACAACGATACAATGGGATCCTATGATCCATGATTTTTGGGGTATTCCTTGACTGATTTTATGGTCACGAATGCCCACAAAGGGACAAAGGGGACTCCCTATCCCAATAGAACCCAATCATGCTCCAACGACCAACCACAAAGGGACATTTGTCACTCTCTGCAACATATGGTGTGGTGATGTGGTGGAACTCATTATTGAGGTGCCACCATGATGTCATATCCCCAATGTTTTCCTAAGAAAAAGGTAGGGCTTCGAGATCGACGTTAATGGTTTATCCTGAAATATGAATGTCTAAATAGATAGTCCTTGTTAACACTCAGGGTTTTAGTGTCGTCGGACCTTATGTTGGTCTCAACACATGGTTCTTTTAGGAAATACACTCTGCCAATGAAAGGTCAAGATCTCTCGAGCTATGAGATCGATGTCTATGATCCCTTCACATTTTAATACCGGATTTTTAAGGGAATACAATCAATCTTCTTGGGGACTCATATAAATTTTGAATTCTACACGACCTCAGTCCAATTCTTCCCAAGGGTTTGGATCATTCAGAACCATTGAAGGCCATGAATACTTATAGGGAATCATACATGACTCACGGGATTTTCACATAGGAAATGGAACGGCTGAATTCACATCAGTTTAGAAGCTAGGGGATTGCATTCTATACTGATCCTAACATTCAGTAATCTAACTATAGGATCATACATATGAAATGATCATGCATGCAAACAATTTCATACACATATAAATACATTAGTCATAAACATATTCAAATCATGTGAGCACTTATCTATCAAGGAACTGGTCCAATTTGATTGACTGAGAGAGCATGCCTTTCCTCCTGACCTTAGTCCTTGCTGTAGAGTGACTTCCTACAACACACCACCCCCATGCCAAGCCATGATACCACCAAGGAAAATGACTCAATATGGATATGATATTTTTATGATCTAGAAAGGTTACTCTCCTTCCTCCTCTGATATAGCAAAAGTTGCCACCTCCCATTGAGCTTGGGTCTCCACAAGTTTATTAAGTGGTTTCTCAACTGGATTTCCTCTGCAAAAGTGAGTCCCTTCTCTACTTAACAGTCCCTCAATGACATCCCCTTACCAATGCCTATTTTTTTCCAGTAAGCACCAAGCTATGACTCTTTAAAGCTCCAGTTCAGGTATCTGGGTCTTCTATGCTTAGGGTGATCAATAATGACTCAGAAAAGCTCTTTGTTTTTCCTCTCGAAATTTATTCTTCTCCCTTCTCTTCATCAATTAACGCACTAATATTCTGCACATTGTTCTCCCTTATTAGAATCGGTCTCTTCTCTTCACTACTACAACTCTCTATTGTTCATGTGTTCTTTGTGGTGTCTCTATTCTCTTCGTGTTCTTTTCCATCCCTGAGAACTTCTCAGGGAATCCTACAGATTCCATCCATCGTCTACCAATCTATTGTATGAGGGAGGTTCTATGGTAAACTCTATCAGTTGTTCAATCAATTGTTCTTTCATGAAAATTGATTGTCATCAGTCATTAATTTGGCCTCAACCAGTTCTGTGACTTCTTCAATGGTCACGTGGCTCTCATGTAAATTTTGGTGTGCTGGTAGGTGGGGTTCATTTATGTCTATAGTGTAGATTAGCTTGTTGTGAAAGATTCCTATTTTCCTCACTTAAGACATCACATTTCCACCTCCTACAACAAATCAATCAATCCTTTTCTAAATCAATTTCCTTTGGTGTATCATGTCCATTACTATCAAGGTTGTTCCCTCTCAGTCAATGACTTGGTTTTTTATATGAAAATATAATTACATGCCTCATAACAATAATATATAAAGTTTGTACATAATTACAATCTTGGGGAAAATGGGGTGTTACATTCCCCTCCCCCTTAAAGGAAACACCATACTTGGTGTTTTAAAACACCATGTATTTACAATTATACATTAAACGAAAATGGGTGTTCCAATCTCATGGAATCTTCTCGCTCCCATGTAGCTTCATCTGCTCCAAATTTCTTCCATTGCACCTTGACTTGCACGATGGATCGGTTCTTGAGCATGGTTTCTTTCCTTTCTAGGATGCATTGAGGTTCTGGCCAGAATTCTCCCTCTGGTTCCACCTATATTATAGTCCAATCAATTATGTGATTATAATCATGTATATATTTCTTTAACAAAGACACACAGAATACATTATGTGCTTTAATAGTAGGTTGTAAAGCAAGTCTGTATGCTACTAGTCCTATTCTCTCTAGTATTTCAAATGGTCCACAATATCAGGGAACCAACTTAGCACACATCCCCATTCTTAGAGAGCTTCTCTTGGGTTTCACCTAGAGATATATGTGGTCTCCTACTTTGAATTCTCTGGGAGTTCTTTTACTATCAACATAGCTCTTTTGTCTATCCTGAGAAATCTTCATATTATGCTTTATCTTAACCATGGCTTGTTCCATTTGTTTCAATAATTCCGGTCTAAGTGTAATTTTATCCATAGGACCATCCCAACTAATCATTACTCTGCACTTAATGCCATACAAAACCTCGAACGAGATCATCTTCAATGATTCTTGATAACCATTGTTGTATGTGAATTCCACCAATTGTAGATCTTACATCCACTACTTGGGTCGATACATAACATGCATCCATAACATGTCTTCTAACACTCTATTCACCCTCTTGGTCTGACCATATGTTTGAGGATGGTAGGACATACTAAAATCCAATTGTGTTTCTAAACCTGCAAACAACCTTTTCCAGAAATTTGAGGTGAACTTAACATCTTTGTTTGAAATTATAGTTTTGGGAAAACTGTAAAATTTGAATAACTCCTTAAAAACATTAGCAACGTCTATGGATTTATAAGTAGAATTTATGGGAATAAAATGAGTTGCCTTTCTCAACTTATCTATGTAACATACCTAGCCACCCACAGGTCGGGCACGCCACTTCAAGCCCACTTATGGACTTATCTCAAATTCTGATCAAATTTCTAATGAATAAAAATGCATGAAATATTCACATGCAGAGTTAAAGATTCATGCTATAACATAAAGAAATGATACATATGTCATGCACAACAATAACCAACAAGCATTCATATTATAGATACAAATTTCATAGATAAATAAATACATAGAGAAATAAATACACAGGTAAATAAAACCATAACAGAGAGCACGTAATGAAATGAATCACCAACTGGCTATAGACCAAGGATGTTCCACCCAACCGTAGACATTGTTGTTCCAAGTTTCAACAACAATGTCACCCCTAATCCAGAGCTATGAATCCACAAGGATGGTTCCATAGTGTCACTCAACTTCCCAAACTAGTCATCACTCAAGATTTCACAGGGTTTTCCTAACCCACAACAATCCAAATTACATCAGCTCTCTTCTACCTAGCCTGCACAACCTAAGAGAATGGACCCTCTTCTCTTCTACGTAGTCCCTAAGGTTGTCCATCTCCTTCCAGGGATCTAGTACATTTGGTCGAGAATATCCATGTTGGGACTCTCAAGATTCCTAACTATGAGAAAAATTGAACACAGTCCAAATCATCTCAGACATGCAAGCCTTCATTCATTGTTGGAATACACCAACAATGTTTACAACCAACCAAACCATGGTTCTTCTCCAACAATTCATTTTCCTTTGCCTAATCCAAAACATGAATGAGGGATGATGAGTGGGTGAAAGAATGGGTGGTTTGAGAACATAATGAAAGGTGTGAACAATGAACAATGAGTGAGTGAGTGAATGAGTGAAGAAGAAGCAACCCCCCACTATAGACCAAAGATGGGTTTATGTATTTCTTGGTATTAAGGAACCACTTGGCCTTCCCCCCAAGAAGCTCATGTAACTGTTATTCTCCATTAAAACCAAAAATGGGTAAATAAAATATAAAATAAATATTTATCCCCTCAATCCCCCTCTTTTGTTGAATCATAGCCCCCTATAACTTTTTTCCTTGTCCGTCTAGGAGCTAGTGATGTATTTATTATTAATAATGATAAAACATTACATTTCCTAGCCACACTGGCCTCTTTTAATTGTTTGGGCACTTGGGCCTTTCATTAACAAAATACATTATTTAATATGGGGCTCAAAACTGGGGTGTTACATCCCCTCCCCCTTATTTTGGCACTGTCCTCAGTGCATATACAAAATAGAAAAAAAAATCAAAATTTATTCAAAAAGTTGTGGGTACTCTGCCCGGATGACATATTCATGCTCCCAAGTAGCATCTTCAGGACCGTAGTAGGTCCACTAGACTTTTACCAACTCTATACCTCGATTTCAAAGCATTTTGAATTTTATGTTCAATATTCTCATTGGTTGGAACTGAAAGCCTTCCTCTGTCTCTACCTAAATCAGATGCTAATAAATAACAAGGTTAGGATCATGTATGTATTTTTTTAGAAAAGAGACATGAAATAAATTATGCACATTCATGGAAGCAGGCAATGCAAGCATGTATTCAAATTTCCCTATTCTGTCCAATATCTCAAATGGACCATAGAATCTGGACGCTAGCTTTGTACAACTACCCAACTTCAAAGAGATCTTCTTGGGATTCACTTTTAAAAGAACATGCTCCCCCACTTTAAATTCTTTAGTTTTCATGTTCTTATCTGCATAAATTTTCTGTCTATCTTGAGTTGCCTTTAAATTATACTTAATTCTAACCATCTGGTCTTCCATATCCTTGAGCAATTCTGGCCCAAGTACCACTCTGTCTGTTGGGTTGTCCCAACTCACTAGAGTATTACATTTCCTACCATACAATTCTTCAAATGGGCTCATTTTCAATGAAGCTTGATACCCATTATTATAGGAAAACTCAACCAAGTGCAAGTAATCTTCCCACTTAGATGGCTTATCCATCACATACATTATCAACATGTCTTCAATTACTCGGTTTACTCTCTCTATCTTCCCATCTGATTATGGATTGTATGTTGTGCTAAAGTTCAGATTTGTACCAAATTCTTTAAACAATCCCCTCCATAAATTTGAAGTAGACTTTGTATATATGTCTCAGATAATTGTCTTAGGTATCCCATGCAACCTAGAAATATCCCTCGTGTAAATTTATGCAATATTATTTGTTGTATGAGTCATTTTTACAAGAACAAAATGAGAATCCTTTGTCAATTTATCAACCACGACCATGATTGAATCATGTTGTCTTTTTTTCCTGGGAAATTTAGTTATAAAATCAATGGTTACCACTTCCCATTTATTCTCTGGAATTGGTAATGGTTGTAGCAAACCCGATGGGTGCCTATGTCAACCTTCAGTCTCTGTGATCAAAATCTGGACCAGGGGTCAAATTTTAGCTCAAAAATCAATGTTCTCAAAATTGTCTCAAAATGAACAGGTGCGTAGCCCTCGTTGTCACAAACCCAACGCAACTTGTTTCATCTCAAACGGACATCGGGAGCGAGATATATCGTGATCTATCTGAATCGCCAAACAGGTAAAAAAATGGATGTTGACTGTGCAGTCCGTACAGTTCGTATGGATGATGACGTGGCATGAACGTACGCTGATGTGGCTTGACTGTACATGCTGACATGGTGACCATACAATGACATGGCAGAGGTGACGTGGTAGTTTCAGATTGGCATACTTGGGCGAATCATTTGTTGACACGTGGCATTTAATTGGTGAATGGTATGGTGCCACGTGGCCCAGTCATGCGCTGCCATGTGGCACCCCTTTATTGGTTTATGGGTTGTTATGTAAAATTATTGGAGTCTGTGGGGTTCGACCTCCAGACCTCCCCCACCGCATAGCGCCTTCGCAAAGACCGTCCGACCAACGGACCACCGGATGTGCCTTGTTATGTATATATGTTTAATTGTATTTGAATTCAAACTATGTAATAAACGACAGGGGGTCGGGCTGGGGCTTAGCCCTGACCCGCAGTCATATCGATATTACATGTGACCACATATGAATACACCGCGCGGGAGTTGTAACGGGTATAGCCCCGACCTCCGTGGAATGGTGTGGAACTTATATATATAAGCCATGGTTCTATTGTGTGTTATATGACCTTTGGCTATACGGAAAGGGGCGCGGGTGGTTTTCAAACGGTTTTGGCAGTTAGCCCTTTTTACATTTGTGCACGGTCGTATGGACCCCTATGTGCCCAGGTGCTAGGCGGTTAGGGGCTGGCGCGCCCATAACTGTCCTACAGTTTGCACCGTTGGCACGGTTGCGCTCGGTGTTGGTTTTTTACGCTATATATTGTGTGTGTGCCAGGTTCATTAAACAAGGGTGCGTTTTGTAGATGCAGAGACAACAAACTTGAAGGAGGAAAATGGCAGGAGACCTATCTTCTTCATCTTTTGGCCGATTGAGGTG
>ML784835.1:20155-30793 GCA_009831015.1 Picea engelmannii
TTTTTTCATTCATGGCCAAAAGAATTGGCTTCTTACTATTGTAATTGTTTTCTAGTAACCGGGATGTCTGACATATGGAACATTATGCATTTCCTTTAATACCAAATTCCTAATTTCTCTGGAACTAGGAACATAAAATATATTTTTATGCATACGTAATCCATCTTCCTTCATCTCATATTCTTTAATTTTTTGTTATACAATTTCCTGTTGTAATATTTCTTTTACCTGTAGGTAATGTTGATTTGTGACAACAACATCTAAAATTATTCTCTTTAAATCTGACTAATGCATACTAACAATTGTAGCATGCATGAGATGTATTCTTCTACTAAGTGCATCGACAAATTTATTTTATTTTCCTTTGATATGTTTGATGTCAAAATCATATTCACTTAAAAATTCCAGCCATCTTGTTTGCCTGGCATTCAAAGTTGGTTGTTCAAAAATATATTTCAGACCATTGTGGTATGTTCTTAATTCAAATATATTCCCCATGAGATAATGCCTCCACATATTCAATGCGTGAACAATGGAAACAAGTTCCAAGTCATGTCTGGCATAGTTCATCTCATGTTCATTAAGCGTTCTAGACTCATAACCAATGACATGTCCATTTTGAGTGAGGACTCCACCAAGTCCTTCCTTGCATGCATCTGTACATACCACAAAAATCTTATTTGGGTCAACAATATTTAAAATAGATGCACTAGTAAGTAATTCTTTAAACAAATTAAAGTTCTCTTCAAACTCAAATGTCTATTCAAATTTAATTCCCTTCTTTTGCAAAGAAGTGATGGGATGAGAAATCTTAGAGAACCTTGCTAGAAATATTATGTAGTAACCAGATAACCCCATAAAAGATATGACTTATGAAATGTTCCTGAGTGTTGGCCATCCTCTAATGGCTTCAATATTCTCTGGATCCACTGCTATACCTTGTTCTGAAATAATGTGTCCTAAGTAATGGATATGTTCTTGGTAAAAAAAACACTTACTAATCTTGGAACACAATTGATGTTACCTCAACACTTGCAATACCAATCTTAGGTGATGTTCATGCTCTTCCTATGACTTAGAATAGACAAGTATGTCATCCACGAATACTATGACAAAATTATCCAAATAATTTCTGAATATACCATTTATTAAGCACATAAACACAAATGGTGCATTCGACGGTCCAAATGGAACCACTAAAAATTCATAATCCCATACCTGGTTCTAAAGGTTTTCTTATTGATGTATTCTTCCTTGATTCTTACCTGATGGTACCCTGATCTCAAGTCTATCTTTGAAAATATTGTTTCCCCTCTTAGTTGATCAAAAAGGTCATCAATTCTGGTTAGATAGTACTTGTTCTTCACAATGGATTTATTCATCTGTCGAAATTCAATACACGGCCTCAAAGTTCCATCCTTCTTTTTGACAAAAAGTATTGGTGCTCCCCAAGGTGAAACACTTGGACATATGTACCCTTTCTTCAACAATTCTTCCAACTACATTTGTAATTCTTTTAATTATGGTGTACTCATTCTGTAAGGTATTTTTGATACCAGGGCAGCTCCTGGAACTAAATCAATAGATAAATCTATCTCCCTCTTTAGTGGAAACCCGGGTATTTCTTGGAATACATCTTCAAATTCTTGTAGTACCAAAAATTCTTCAAGGCTTGGCCCCTTTGTATTTCCTGGATCCTCCACATGAGCTGCATACAATTGAAATCCATTTCTGAAACATTTTTTTATCTATAAGGTTGAAATCTCCCTTATAGAGATGGGTCTTAGAACTCCTTTCATAGTGATTTGTTTTCCTTCTTCATCAAGACATGTAAATGTATTGTTATGAAAATATAGGAAAACATGATGCTTGTCCAACCAATCCATTACAATTAGAATATCAGAAGACCCAAATGGTATAATATTTAGATCAGCATTAGTATTCACATTGTTAAGACTTATGGAACAACCTCTGACCATATCATGGATTCTCCTTTTGGTTCTAGTAGCTAGCTGAACCAAACTTGATTTTTCAATCTTAATTTTTTCCAAATGTAATATATCCACTATTTTAGGATCAATGTAACAATGACTTGCTCTTGAATCAATTAAAATAACAAGAGGCTGATTAATTTTCTTATCTTCCACCTCGAACATATTAGATTTGTACTTTGATTTTCGATCATCTAAGGCTGCATATATTCTTCCCATGTCTTATACTATTGTAGCCTCTTGGATGTTGTGCATGGTCTTCACTTTGTCCTTTTTTTGAGGGAAATCCTTTTACATGTGATCTTCTTTGCATCCACAACATTGGATTGGTGGTCTTCCTATTTTTCCCAAGGATCCTTATCTCTTGGATTCATCCTTATCATATTGGTATTGATGATTTTTATTAGGGCTATTTCTATTGAAAGGAGGTTTCAATCCCTTCCTCCTCTGATTAGATTTCTCCTTTTTCTTATCCTTCCAAGATTTTTGCATGGATTCTCTACCCTTGCATTACTCATACATGTACTTATCCTTCTTGATGCTCTCATTCAAATTCTTAGGTTCATCATATTGAATCTTGTCTTTATAAAAGAATGGAAATTGATCCAGAATCGGATCCAGGAGGCTTCCAGGTCCAGAAAAGGCTAAAAAAATAAAGTTCTCAGAATCAGACAAAACCAATTCCATTGTGACCATCTCTTCGTGTTGATTCTGGCCATATATTTACTTTCTCAAATGAATGTCGTATGTGAGATTTATTACACTCTGACCATTTTTCCAAACATGCAAAAAGTCAACATGTCAACAATCCAAAAGGTCAATGCTGACGTCAACATGACATCATGCTGACATGGCAGTGTGACACATGGCAAAGGCACAGTGGGTTGTCATATAGTTGACATGGACTAGCCAGAGAGTGATGCATGTCACCACTGGAAGGGTGACACGTGGCACGCTCATATAGGTTCCATGTGGCCCTACCATATGGTGACACATGGAAGGTACGAACGATCACTAGGTAAACAGTTGGCAAGGTACGGTATTGACAGATGGTCCAATCGGCATTCACCACGTGTCAAGTTTTGGAAAATGGCATGATGTCACATGGCCTAGGATTGGGTATCCACATGGCACCCATGTATAGGCTGTAAGTTTTCTTTGCAAAAATAATATTGGAGTGGACGGGAATTAAACCGGCGACCTCTCTTACAAGCATAGCGTCTTCACAAAGGCTCAACTACCAACGCATTGCATGTGTTACTTGTTAAAACATATGTTATATATTTTATTTAAATTTGAATCTATTATGTAATGTGGCAGAATGGGTTGGGGCCTAGCCCCATCCCTCGACACCCATTTGACCTTACCATGTGACTCCGGTTTGATAAATGAGTGTGGGGTGAATGATAAGGATTAGCCCTCGGATCTTGGGTTGTTCCCACAAGACCAGGAGTTATCCACATGAAAAGCATGTGGGAGGTCTATCCATAGACCAGAGGTCACATGAGATGCACCTTGTATCCAGATGCTTGCAGATTGAGGGCCAAGGCGCAGCCCCTAGGGGGGTTGGCGCCTGGCCATATGGTATGCATGTGACCCTTTTTTAAGTGTGGCCACCATCCCCTTTGGGATATATTTGAATTTTGGTTACAAAGTGGTTTTTTAACTATATAGATTGGATTTTTTTATTGATTTCCAGGCTCGTTAATGGAGATTTTGGCCATTTTTGGGAGATATTGAGCTCTTTATTTTGAGCCCATATTTTGGGAGGAAGTTGGGGATGGATAACCAAATTCAGATCTATATAAACCAGGACTGTTTGAGGCCATTGGGGACATTCATATCAGATTTGTGTTGAAGAAAATCCAAGCCAAAGCCATTTTTATGCAAGGAAGTTGTTGAGGAGTAAATGCTTGCGGGCCATTTCTGGGAGCTACACTCAGTCTTTTTCAATGCCATCAGTTGTGTTGGATTTATGAGGTCAATAAGAACATAGCGATATCAGAATGGATTCCATTTGATGTACTTTTCAATAATTTAAGAATTAATAAATAAGCCTCCCCCACTGAGACAAAGGCCCGTAGACATAGGCAATTTTGTGTCGAACTCCATTATCACTTCTCTTGTTATGGATTTATGTTATTATTGCTGATGTTCATTTTTTTATATGAGTTTATGGATGTGATATAATCCTCTTATCTTCATCCTATTTCATTAGCTTCCTGAATGGTTAATACACACATGCTTAATAATTCAACCACAATCATTAAAAGATCTTTTCGGATCAGAAATCCACTTGAAAACCTATGTACTTTCACCTTCTCATATTTTATAAACCCCACATACTTTAGCAGCCCCATGAACTTCTTTTCATACTCTACCATGGTCATGCTTCCCAACCTAAGTTCAAATAACTCCTACATTTTCTTGTCATGTAAGTGTTCTAAAAGGTACTCCTTCTGAAAATATTCCTTGAAATGCTTCCAAGTGATCCTACTCTCATTAATGTGCTCAACTTGCTTCAGCTGATCCCACCACATAATAACTTTCCCATGTAAATGGTATGTGGAAATTATGGCTTCTAGGTTTGATGAGTAGTTATGCAATTGAAAATACCTCATGAGTCCAAGCAACCATGCTTCAACATCATCTTCTTTTTCTCTTTCACCATCAAAGGATGGTGGCTTAAGCTTCCTCATCTCTCCTTGCAAACTATCCAATTCATGTCTTCTTCTTTGGTGCCTAACAACAGACACCTTCGGAATACTTATGGAACATTCAGATGCATAAAATTTCCTTACTGAATAGGGAGGTGAGTGATGTATATGATTTCTGCTAGCACTTCTTGAATAACCAGTTCTTATGTGGTCATCTCTTCTTTCATGACATCTTCCCTCATCCTCCTGTTTTGAGTTTGATCCCTTCTTTGTTTTCCTCTGCAACTGATTTAAGCTTTGCATCACTTGAGAATTTATCTTATTTTTTTCTCTTATCAGTCTCTCATTTTCTTCTTTGTAACTCTGCACTTCTATTTTCAGGCTTCTCATACTCTCTATCAATGTTTCTTTCTCCACTCTGGCCTGGTGTCCATTGGATTCTGTCTCTGCATTACCAACACTAATATTCTAACCTTTGGCCTTTTTATCATGGCTAGAAGCTCCATCTCCTTATTCCATTTCTTGAATATTGATTCTGAAATGAACTAATATGTTTACACCCCTCCTAATTCTGCAAAATGTGCAAGCAATCGTTTTATTATAATTATGCATACTAAGAAGAATTTCCAAACAATTCTACATGTCATTTTTATTCTCAATTCATGAAGAATATATTATCATTCTCCATATTATAAAACTTCCATTTTATCCTTCTCTGAATCATCTTTCCAACGACTGTAATCTTTCCTCAATTCAATATATGAGCTAAAAGTTATGGCTTCTCGAAAAAAAAATCACTTTCAGCCCCTTTTCTTTTGTTTTGCAATAAGACCTTGTCAAAAAATTGCACATCTCCTTTAGTTGATACAAAATTCAAATTCTCCACAGGCTCTTCCTTTAAACCACATTCCATGTGACCACGACTCGAAACCACAAGCTTATTCACTCTTTAGTGCCTTCCTTTGTATTCTTCTACATAGTAGATTGCTCGAACACAATGTCTAAAGGCATGGTTACTTTCGAATCCTTTTTCACCTCGAATTGGCCCCCATTACCTTTTCATGAGACCGACGTTGGAACCAAGTCCTTTGGAATTCAGCCTTCGACTATTCTCCCTTTCAATATTTCGATTTATCCTGAAGTTAAACTTCATCAAAACCCTTCCAATAACTCTACTAGCATATCAAATGGTTGATGTTTAATCTCTCGTTGAATGGACAGTCCCACCCCATCTGGAGGCTTCATCGAGATCAACGCTCGCGACTTAATCAGATGTTGAGATGGATGACCTTAATCAATTTGGGACTTTGGCGCTCTAGGATTCCGGGACATTTCAACTCCCTCAAAGTGATATCCATTGAAGTACTTACCCTATCCTTCCACTCTTGATCCAACGACCATGAATTAATCAAGCGTCGGGATGGACGGTCCTTATTCATTTTGAGACGTCAATGCTCTGGGAATCCAGAACACTCCTCAATTTATTGCTAACCTTGATCAAAATCTCCCATCTGAACCATATGATAACTACAACCAAGTTGATAAACCTCATGATACCAAGGCTGATATTTCATCTCCTGTGCTTAGTTCAACACCCTCCAATATCCATCACAGATACATACCCTTGAAATTACCCCACATCCTTCATGATTTTCCTTTAAAGTACTATGAGTACCTACCTGTGTTTGACGGGGAATAGGGTACCATCACAGCCGAAAAACACATCCAAGGTTTTAAGAATTTTATATATTTGTTTGAGATTGATCACGGTGATGTTTGTATGAGGTCTTTCTCTAAATCCTTGAAAGGAGATACCAAAGAATGGTTCAAACATTTGCAACCAAGGAAAATTGGCTTATGGGAAGAATTGAAGGGTGTTTTTTCGAAGTTCTGGGGTAAGAAGAAATCTCTAGACCTGCAACTTACAGAATTCTATGCCTTGAAAGGGAAAATCAATAAGACCATTTCTACATTCAGTAGAAGGATTTCCAGTAATTACTATGATATTTCCAAAGAAATTAAACCCACTGAAGTTGTTGCCATGCTCCAATATGCCACTACTCTTCACCCAAATTTGTCTTTCCTCTTGATGGAAAGGAGTCCTGTGACCTTACAACAAATGTTTAGTGATGTTGAGGAGATTCAACACAATATCCTATAATGTGAATAGATTCAAAGTGAAAAATTGGGTGTTCCAGGACATAAGGATGAATGTGAACAAAGAACATTTGTCTGGAATCTTAAGCATAAAATTGATGATATCATAAGTCTTTTTGAAGTTTTGAATGCAAATGATTTTGCAAAGGATTATATCCCACTTATTGAAAGGGAAGGTACTTATGTAGTTTCTGATCCACCCCATGAAGATATTAAAGTTGATTGTTTCATATATTCATTTGAATATGGTCAAGAAGATGAGCTTGCAAATCCGTTTGCTGAGGAACAAGTTGATGTCCCAAGTTTTTTCTTGTTAGACAATGTTGCAGATGTTACCAATTTGCCTATATATGATCAATATGACGATGATTATGATAATGATCTCCTAGAACATCCAAGTGCATTTCCTCTATCCAAAAATGTCCTTCTCCATCAGCATAATGAGAGAAATCATCTTACATATCACAGTCATAGAGAAGAGGGTACTGAAACAGTTGAAGAAATTCTTTGTCTTTATGCTTTTCTTCATTTGAATTGCTAAAAGAAAATGCTAAGGTCATCGTTGGAACAAAGGAGAGTATGTTGATGCCAAATCACACAGATTCACTGAGACAATTTGACAAGAAATGGTAGCCATTGGTCTAAGAGGAATCTGAAAGGGAATGTGTTCAACAACCTAAAGAAATGGAAATATGTGCACATGACATAAGTAAAGAAAATGAAGAATATTTTGAATCAGGTAAAGGAACCTTGCCACTATGTTTTTCTTCTTTCAGAATGTTGAAGAAACATGTTTATGATGTTTCAAATCAGACACCCTCCAGACATGATGATAAATATCCAGGGTACAATGGACTTACAAATGAAAACCATCTTCCATTTTTTTTTCTTCCTTTGAGTTGTTGAAAGCGAATCATGAGGTAACAAAGGAGGTAGGAAATTTTGACTTCAATAGCACTTCTTTACATAAGAAAATGGTTGTTGATGAGGAAGATCAAAAAATTTCACATGTGTTAAATGATCACGTGGCTGATTACATGGGAGGTTATTTCAGTTCATATTTGCAGCCTGTGCTCAACTACCAATCTGAAAATAAAGATGAAGTTGATCAAGAAATTGTTGTTAAAGGTCATTTTCTTTCTCTTGAAAATAATGAACATATGAAACAAGATTTCCAGCAAGACAAAGCATTTTAAAGTTGTCTTTCTTCCATTAAGGATGATGTTATTGTTAAATTTCTAAGCGGCCTAAACTTCAAGCAGCGAAATAGCAAATAACATATATGGAAACTTCAAGCAGCGAACAAGAAAATAACATAGAGTTTCAGGAAAGCAACAAAACAGTGCATGCCACTTTCCAATCAGAAACAAAGAAAGATGATGAAGAGGCAATTGTTCTATTTGATTCCTTCGAAACTCAAGGTTTTGAAAATATATCCATGAGAACTCTAGACTATGAAATAGTTCATGATATCAATTATTCATATGTTCAAGGAGATTATGAATAGGAACTTACTCCCATTCATTCATATAAAAGGCACAATGACAGTCCTCAAACAAATTTCCAGAAGGTTAATAAAACCAAATCAGAACTGTTTGATGAACAAGAGGATAACCTTGATGCACATAATATGGTTGTCATACTCAAAGATGTTCAAGGGTGTATGAATACTTTTGTTGATATGCATGGAAGAGTAGACAAACCTGTAGTTGTCATTTCATGTGAAAGGGTTCTCAAGATTGAAGAAGTAGAGAAAGAACGAAAAAACACTCACGAAGGAGGTTGGTCTTTATGTTTTACTTCATCAAGAAGAAATGATCTTTCATTTTTTGTTATGACCATGTGGCATGCTATATGGAAAATTCTAGCAATCATGATTTAAGGCTTAAAATGGATTGCAAGCTCAAAGGTGGAGATAATGACAAATCAGAGTTAGTATTAGATATGGGTTGTTTTATACCAGAGGTTGTTCTCCAACCAGTATTGTCTTCTGATTCAGGAGGTTGTTACTTCCAGCCATCTCAGCAGATCTATGAGCCTTTTGATGGAAATCGACAGGGTGAATCACATGAAAACCATAATGCAGTGGAAGAAGTGAGATATAGTTTGGGCCTTATGCATACATTGGAATATTAATTTGCAATTTTGCTAGAAACAATAAACGGTCCCAATATTGTTGAAATCCTAGAAATCAAATCCATATATAACTTCCCAAAGGATTTGTCGATGAGCATATGTTGGACCAGGTATGTGCAAAGAAACCTAGAATTAGATAAGATGATTGCATGGTTACATTGGCATTATGACTTCATTTGATTTGAAGCTCATTTCAACTATTAGGGTAGGTAGGTGTGAATAAGCTTGATGATCAAGAATTTTCAAGTTTAGATTCCCAAATAAAGTATTCAGTTAGATTTTAGCAGTATATCCAGTGTTCAATCTTTAGGTCAGAGCATGGAACACACATGTTATGAGAGAATCCCAATGGAAAAGGTACAAAGTCTATTGTTCTTTGCTACCTCGCAAGAAGGATAACATCCCTAGTTGGAGCCCATGTTGTCACTGTAAAATTTTCTTTTGGAGACCCAGCCTTAGAACTTAGCAGGAGGCTAAGTCAGTATGGAGGAGCGATAGATTGGCGGATGAAACCACATATGGAAAACATGGATAAATATAGTGGAAAGGTGGACTATATGGGGCCCAACAGGTCGTGATCATGAGCATTGCCAAATCAATGGTCGAAGGATGCATCAAGAGGATAAATAGAACACTGGTTAATCTCTTGGAGGCAGGCCGATAAGAATACTATGGTTTCGTTCTGAGGGTACGCGACACCACCAAATACATATCGGGGGGAAGAGCAGGTAAGCCTAAAACCACCCAAGCCCACCCCGATGTCACATGTCATAAAATCATTTGATACATGTTACATCCAAATATCATGTGTGAAAAGGGATATTTGACGGTCCGTCTAATCACATTAGTACAGTTGTTCAAATACTTTACATCCGTGCAACATCGAGTAAGCACTGCCAGAAAATTGATTCGAAGGCTCATCATTTGAGACTGATAACTGAGTGTGATAGGTCATTTTCCTTGCAAGTACTTTCTTCAATCATCTATGATTGGTACTCAATGATGACCGTCTTTCAAAATATGTATGACATTACTCTATTTTGGGAAATCGGCATTTCATTCCCGAACAGGGTAATTACAAATCGAATCAACTTCCTAATTTATGTACAATTAAGGGAGATAAGATAACGCTTTCTAGAAAACCAGATAAAATGGATGATACAGACCAAGTGTCTTCCAGTGAACCGATATTTTCAACTAATATGACAAATTCATCATTGAAGAAGAAAGGGAAGCTAGTTGCATGGATATTAGCAACTAAATTTCATACAAAGCCTGCAGAAGAGCCAGAAGAAGATAAAGAGGTCAGATTAAATCCCATCATGAAGGATTTAATCATCAATGGATATGTCGATGAGGATCACAAATGAGTTTTCAAGAGGAAAAGGAGAAAGAGACATAAGATAGAGGTTAAAGATGAGGTGGTTGAGACTGTTGGAAAAAACCAACTAGCTTGGCTTGACACTTTAAAAGAAGAAATTGATAATATGAAATAGTTCTCAAGCTAAATTGAGTATGTTTCAGAGAATTTTGTAATGATATGGACATGTGGCATTCAAAGCGAAAATCTCTAATAGGTTAGTTTTGTCTATTACACTCCCTATAAAATAGGAGTACAATTGTTATACATTACTCCTTTTTGTAACTGATGCTTATTTTTAGAACTGTAGCGAAGTTGATTCGTTTTGAATCGCATA
>ML784835.1:30843-41537 GCA_009831015.1 Picea engelmannii
TTTTTTCATTCATGGCCAAAAGAATTGGCTTCTTACTATTGTAATTGTTTTCTAGTAACCGGGATGTCTGACATATGGAACATTATGCATTTCCTTTAATACCAAATTCCTAATTTCTCTGGAACTAGGAACATAAAATATATTTTTATGCATACGTAATCCATCTTCCTTCATCTCATATTCTTTAATTTTTTGTTATACAATTTCCTGTTGTAATATTTCTTTTACCTGTAGGTAATGTTGATTTGTGACAACAACATCTAAAATTATTCTCTTTAAATCTGACTAATGCATACTAACAATTGTAGCATGCATGAGATGTATTCTTCTACTAAGTGCATCGACAAATTTATTTTATTTTCCTTTGATATGTTTGATGTCAAAATCATATTCACTTAAAAATTCCAGCCATCTTGTTTGCCTGGCATTCAAAGTTGGTTGTTCAAAAATATATTTCAGACCATTGTGGTATGTTCTTAATTCAAATATATTCCCCATGAGATAATGCCTCCACATATTCAATGCGTGAACAATGGAAACAAGTTCCAAGTCATGTCTGGCATAGTTCATCTCATGTTCATTAAGCGTTCTAGACTCATAACCAATGACATGTCCATTTTGAGTGAGGACTCCACCAAGTCCTTCCTTGCATGCATCTGTACATACCACAAAAATCTTATTTGGGTCAACAATATTTAAAATAGATGCACTAGTAAGTAATTCTTTAAACAAATTAAAGTTCTCTTCAAACTCAAATGTCTATTCAAATTTAATTCCCTTCTTTTGCAAAGAAGTGATGGGATGAGAAATCTTAGAGAACCTTGCTAGAAATATTATGTAGTAACCAGATAACCCCATAAAAGATATGACTTATGAAATGTTCCTGAGTGTTGGCCATCCTCTAATGGCTTCAATATTCTCTGGATCCACTGCTATACCTTGTTCTGAAATAATGTGTCCTAAGTAATGGATATGTTCTTGGTAAAAAAAACACTTACTAATCTTGGAACACAATTGATGTTACCTCAACACTTGCAATACCAATCTTAGGTGATGTTCATGCTCTTCCTATGACTTAGAATAGACAAGTATGTCATCCACGAATACTATGACAAAATTATCCAAATAATTTCTGAATATACCATTTATTAAGCACATAAACACAAATGGTGCATTCGACGGTCCAAATGGAACCACTAAAAATTCATAATCCCATACCTGGTTCTAAAGGTTTTCTTATTGATGTATTCTTCCTTGATTCTTACCTGATGGTACCCTGATCTCAAGTCTATCTTTGAAAATATTGTTTCCCCTCTTAGTTGATCAAAAAGGTCATCAATTCTGGTTAGATAGTACTTGTTCTTCACAATGGATTTATTCATCTGTCGAAATTCAATACACGGCCTCAAAGTTCCATCCTTCTTTTTGACAAAAAGTATTGGTGCTCCCCAAGGTGAAACACTTGGACATATGTACCCTTTCTTCAACAATTCTTCCAACTACATTTGTAATTCTTTTAATTATGGTGTACTCATTCTGTAAGGTATTTTTGATACCAGGGCAGCTCCTGGAACTAAATCAATAGATAAATCTATCTCCCTCTTTAGTGGAAACCCGGGTATTTCTTGGAATACATCTTCAAATTCTTGTAGTACCAAAAATTCTTCAAGGCTTGGCCCCTTTGTATTTCCTGGATCCTCCACATGAGCTGCATACAATTGAAATCCATTTCTGAAACATTTTTTTATCTATAAGGTTGAAATCTCCCTTATAGAGATGGGTCTTAGAACTCCTTTCATAGTGATTTGTTTTCCTTCTTCATCAAGACATGTAAATGTATTGTTATGAAAATATAGGAAAACATGATGCTTGTCCAACCAATCCATTACAATTAGAATATCAGAAGACCCAAATGGTATAATATTTAGATCAGCATTAGTATTCACATTGTTAAGACTTATGGAACAACCTCTGACCATATCATGGATTCTCCTTTTGGTTCTAGTAGCTAGCTGAACCAAACTTGATTTTTCAATCTTAATTTTTTCCAAATGTAATATATCCACTATTTTAGGATCAATGTAACAATGACTTGCTCTTGAATCAATTAAAATAACAAGAGGCTGATTAATTTTCTTATCTTCCACCTCGAACATATTAGATTTGTACTTTGATTTTCGATCATCTAAGGCTGCATATATTCTTCCCATGTCTTATACTATTGTAGCCTCTTGGATGTTGTGCATGGTCTTCACTTTGTCCTTTTTTTGAGGGAAATCCTTTTACATGTGATCTTCTTTGCATCCACAACATTGGATTGGTGGTCTTCCTATTTTTCCCAAGGATCCTTATCTCTTGGATTCATCCTTATCATATTGGTATTGATGATTTTTATTAGGGCTATTTCTATTGAAAGGAGGTTTCAATCCCTTCCTCCTCTGATTAGATTTCTCCTTTTTCTTATCCTTCCAAGATTTTTGCATGGATTCTCTACCCTTGCATTACTCATACATGTACTTATCCTTCTTGATGCTCTCATTCAAATTCTTAGGTTCATCATATTGAATCTTGTCTTTATAAAAGAATGGAAATTGATCCAGAATCGGATCCAGGAGGCTTCCAGGTCCAGAAAAGGCTAAAAAAATAAAGTTCTCAGAATCAGACAAAACCAATTCCATTGTGACCATCTCTTCGTGTTGATTCTGGCCATATATTTACTTTCTCAAATGAATGTCGTATGTGAGATTTATTACACTCTGACCATTTTTCCAAACATGCAAAAAGTCAACATGTCAACAATCCAAAAGGTCAATGCTGACGTCAACATGACATCATGCTGACATGGCAGTGTGACACATGGCAAAGGCACAGTGGGTTGTCATATAGTTGACATGGACTAGCCAGAGAGTGATGCATGTCACCACTGGAAGGGTGACACGTGGCACGCTCATATAGGTTCCATGTGGCCCTACCATATGGTGACACATGGAAGGTACGAACGATCACTAGGTAAACAGTTGGCAAGGTACGGTATTGACAGATGGTCCAATCGGCATTCACCACGTGTCAAGTTTTGGAAAATGGCATGATGTCACATGGCCTAGGATTGGGTATCCACATGGCACCCATGTATAGGCTGTAAGTTTTCTTTGCAAAAATAATATTGGAGTGGACGGGAATTAAACCGGCGACCTCTCTTACAAGCATAGCGTCTTCACAAAGGCTCAACTACCAACGCATTGCATGTGTTACTTGTTAAAACATATGTTATATATTTTATTTAAATTTGAATCTATTATGTAATGTGGCAGAATGGGTTGGGGCCTAGCCCCATCCCTCGACACCCATTTGACCTTACCATGTGACTCCGGTTTGATAAATGAGTGTGGGGTGAATGATAAGGATTAGCCCTCGGATCTTGGGTTGTTCCCACAAGACCAGGAGTTATCCACATGAAAAGCATGTGGGAGGTCTATCCATAGACCAGAGGTCACATGAGATGCACCTTGTATCCAGATGCTTGCAGATTGAGGGCCAAGGCGCAGCCCCTAGGGGGGTTGGCGCCTGGCCATATGGTATGCATGTGACCCTTTTTTAAGTGTGGCCACCATCCCCTTTGGGATATATTTGAATTTTGGTTACAAAGTGGTTTTTTAACTATATAGATTGGATTTTTTTATTGATTTCCAGGCTCGTTAATGGAGATTTTGGCCATTTTTGGGAGATATTGAGCTCTTTATTTTGAGCCCATATTTTGGGAGGAAGTTGGGGATGGATAACCAAATTCAGATCTATATAAACCAGGACTGTTTGAGGCCATTGGGGACATTCATATCAGATTTGTGTTGAAGAAAATCCAAGCCAAAGCCATTTTTATGCAAGGAAGTTGTTGAGGAGTAAATGCTTGCGGGCCATTTCTGGGAGCTACACTCAGTCTTTTTCAATGCCATCAGTTGTGTTGGATTTATGAGGTCAATAAGAACATAGCGATATCAGAATGGATTCCATTTGATGTACTTTTCAATAATTTAAGAATTAATAAATAAGCCTCCCCCACTGAGACAAAGGCCCGTAGACATAGGCAATTTTGTGTCGAACTCCATTATCACTTCTCTTGTTATGGATTTATGTTATTATTGCTGATGTTCATTTTTTTATATGAGTTTATGGATGTGATATAATCCTCTTATCTTCATCCTATTTCATTAGCTTCCTGAATGGTTAATACACACATGCTTAATAATTCAACCACAATCATTAAAAGATCTTTTCGGATCAGAAATCCACTTGAAAACCTATGTACTTTCACCTTCTCATATTTTATAAACCCCACATACTTTAGCAGCCCCATGAACTTCTTTTCATACTCTACCATGGTCATGCTTCCCAACCTAAGTTCAAATAACTCCTACATTTTCTTGTCATGTAAGTGTTCTAAAAGGTACTCCTTCTGAAAATATTCCTTGAAATGCTTCCAAGTGATCCTACTCTCATTAATGTGCTCAACTTGCTTCAGCTGATCCCACCACATAATAACTTTCCCATGTAAATGGTATGTGGAAATTATGGCTTCTAGGTTTGATGAGTAGTTATGCAATTGAAAATACCTCATGAGTCCAAGCAACCATGCTTCAACATCATCTTCTTTTTCTCTTTCACCATCAAAGGATGGTGGCTTAAGCTTCCTCATCTCTCCTTGCAAACTATCCAATTCATGTCTTCTTCTTTGGTGCCTAACAACAGACACCTTCGGAATACTTATGGAACATTCAGATGCATAAAATTTCCTTACTGAATAGGGAGGTGAGTGATGTATATGATTTCTGCTAGCACTTCTTGAATAACCAGTTCTTATGTGGTCATCTCTTCTTTCATGACATCTTCCCTCATCCTCCTGTTTTGAGTTTGATCCCTTCTTTGTTTTCCTCTGCAACTGATTTAAGCTTTGCATCACTTGAGAATTTATCTTATTTTTTTCTCTTATCAGTCTCTCATTTTCTTCTTTGTAACTCTGCACTTCTATTTTCAGGCTTCTCATACTCTCTATCAATGTTTCTTTCTCCACTCTGGCCTGGTGTCCATTGGATTCTGTCTCTGCATTACCAACACTAATATTCTAACCTTTGGCCTTTTTATCATGGCTAGAAGCTCCATCTCCTTATTCCATTTCTTGAATATTGATTCTGAAATGAACTAATATGTTTACACCCCTCCTAATTCTGCAAAATGTGCAAGCAATCGTTTTATTATAATTATGCATACTAAGAAGAATTTCCAAACAATTCTACATGTCATTTTTATTCTCAATTCATGAAGAATATATTATCATTCTCCATATTATAAAACTTCCATTTTATCCTTCTCTGAATCATCTTTCCAACGACTGTAATCTTTCCTCAATTCAATATATGAGCTAAAAGTTATGGCTTCTCGAAAAAAAAATCACTTTCAGCCCCTTTTCTTTTGTTTTGCAATAAGACCTTGTCAAAAAATTGCACATCTCCTTTAGTTGATACAAAATTCAAATTCTCCACAGGCTCTTCCTTTAAACCACATTCCATGTGACCACGACTCGAAACCACAAGCTTATTCACTCTTTAGTGCCTTCCTTTGTATTCTTCTACATAGTAGATTGCTCGAACACAATGTCTAAAGGCATGGTTACTTTCGAATCCTTTTTCACCTCGAATTGGCCCCCATTACCTTTTCATGAGACCGACGTTGGAACCAAGTCCTTTGGAATTCAGCCTTCGACTATTCTCCCTTTCAATATTTCGATTTATCCTGAAGTTAAACTTCATCAAAACCCTTCCAATAACTCTACTAGCATATCAAATGGTTGATGTTTAATCTCTCGTTGAATGGACAGTCCCACCCCATCTGGAGGCTTCATCGAGATCAACGCTCGCGACTTAATCAGATGTTGAGATGGATGACCTTAATCAATTTGGGACTTTGGCGCTCTAGGATTCCGGGACATTTCAACTCCCTCAAAGTGATATCCATTGAAGTACTTACCCTATCCTTCCACTCTTGATCCAACGACCATGAATTAATCAAGCGTCGGGATGGACGGTCCTTATTCATTTTGAGACGTCAATGCTCTGGGAATCCAGAACACTCCTCAATTTATTGCTAACCTTGATCAAAATCTCCCATCTGAACCATATGATAACTACAACCAAGTTGATAAACCTCATGATACCAAGGCTGATATTTCATCTCCTGTGCTTAGTTCAACACCCTCCAATATCCATCACAGATACATACCCTTGAAATTACCCCACATCCTTCATGATTTTCCTTTAAAGTACTATGAGTACCTACCTGTGTTTGACGGGGAATAGGGTACCATCACAGCCGAAAAACACATCCAAGGTTTTAAGAATTTTATATATTTGTTTGAGATTGATCACGGTGATGTTTGTATGAGGTCTTTCTCTAAATCCTTGAAAGGAGATACCAAAGAATGGTTCAAACATTTGCAACCAAGGAAAATTGGCTTATGGGAAGAATTGAAGGGTGTTTTTTCGAAGTTCTGGGGTAAGAAGAAATCTCTAGACCTGCAACTTACAGAATTCTATGCCTTGAAAGGGAAAATCAATAAGACCATTTCTACATTCAGTAGAAGGATTTCCAGTAATTACTATGATATTTCCAAAGAAATTAAACCCACTGAAGTTGTTGCCATGCTCCAATATGCCACTACTCTTCACCCAAATTTGTCTTTCCTCTTGATGGAAAGGAGTCCTGTGACCTTACAACAAATGTTTAGTGATGTTGAGGAGATTCAACACAATATCCTATAATGTGAATAGATTCAAAGTGAAAAATTGGGTGTTCCAGGACATAAGGATGAATGTGAACAAAGAACATTTGTCTGGAATCTTAAGCATAAAATTGATGATATCATAAGTCTTTTTGAAGTTTTGAATGCAAATGATTTTGCAAAGGATTATATCCCACTTATTGAAAGGGAAGGTACTTATGTAGTTTCTGATCCACCCCATGAAGATATTAAAGTTGATTGTTTCATATATTCATTTGAATATGGTCAAGAAGATGAGCTTGCAAATCCGTTTGCTGAGGAACAAGTTGATGTCCCAAGTTTTTTCTTGTTAGACAATGTTGCAGATGTTACCAATTTGCCTATATATGATCAATATGACGATGATTATGATAATGATCTCCTAGAACATCCAAGTGCATTTCCTCTATCCAAAAATGTCCTTCTCCATCAGCATAATGAGAGAAATCATCTTACATATCACAGTCATAGAGAAGAGGGTACTGAAACAGTTGAAGAAATTCTTTGTCTTTATGCTTTTCTTCATTTGAATTGCTAAAAGAAAATGCTAAGGTCATCGTTGGAACAAAGGAGAGTATGTTGATGCCAAATCACACAGATTCACTGAGACAATTTGACAAGAAATGGTAGCCATTGGTCTAAGAGGAATCTGAAAGGGAATGTGTTCAACAACCTAAAGAAATGGAAATATGTGCACATGACATAAGTAAAGAAAATGAAGAATATTTTGAATCAGGTAAAGGAACCTTGCCACTATGTTTTTCTTCTTTCAGAATGTTGAAGAAACATGTTTATGATGTTTCAAATCAGACACCCTCCAGACATGATGATAAATATCCAGGGTACAATGGACTTACAAATGAAAACCATCTTCCATTTTTTTTTCTTCCTTTGAGTTGTTGAAAGCGAATCATGAGGTAACAAAGGAGGTAGGAAATTTTGACTTCAATAGCACTTCTTTACATAAGAAAATGGTTGTTGATGAGGAAGATCAAAAAATTTCACATGTGTTAAATGATCACGTGGCTGATTACATGGGAGGTTATTTCAGTTCATATTTGCAGCCTGTGCTCAACTACCAATCTGAAAATAAAGATGAAGTTGATCAAGAAATTGTTGTTAAAGGTCATTTTCTTTCTCTTGAAAATAATGAACATATGAAACAAGATTTCCAGCAAGACAAAGCATTTTAAAGTTGTCTTTCTTCCATTAAGGATGATGTTATTGTTAAATTTCTAAGCGGCCTAAACTTCAAGCAGCGAAATAGCAAATAACATATATGGAAACTTCAAGCAGCGAACAAGAAAATAACATAGAGTTTCAGGAAAGCAACAAAACAGTGCATGCCACTTTCCAATCAGAAACAAAGAAAGATGATGAAGAGGCAATTGTTCTATTTGATTCCTTCGAAACTCAAGGTTTTGAAAATATATCCATGAGAACTCTAGACTATGAAATAGTTCATGATATCAATTATTCATATGTTCAAGGAGATTATGAATAGGAACTTACTCCCATTCATTCATATAAAAGGCACAATGACAGTCCTCAAACAAATTTCCAGAAGGTTAATAAAACCAAATCAGAACTGTTTGATGAACAAGAGGATAACCTTGATGCACATAATATGGTTGTCATACTCAAAGATGTTCAAGGGTGTATGAATACTTTTGTTGATATGCATGGAAGAGTAGACAAACCTGTAGTTGTCATTTCATGTGAAAGGGTTCTCAAGATTGAAGAAGTAGAGAAAGAACGAAAAAACACTCACGAAGGAGGTTGGTCTTTATGTTTTACTTCATCAAGAAGAAATGATCTTTCATTTTTTGTTATGACCATGTGGCATGCTATATGGAAAATTCTAGCAATCATGATTTAAGGCTTAAAATGGATTGCAAGCTCAAAGGTGGAGATAATGACAAATCAGAGTTAGTATTAGATATGGGTTGTTTTATACCAGAGGTTGTTCTCCAACCAGTATTGTCTTCTGATTCAGGAGGTTGTTACTTCCAGCCATCTCAGCAGATCTATGAGCCTCTTGATGGAAATCGACAGGGTGAATCACATGAAAACCAGAATGCAGTGGAAGAAGTGAGATATAGTTTGGGCCTTATGCATACATTGGAAGATTCATTTGCAATTTTGCTAGAAACAATAAACGGTCCCAATATTGTTGAAATCCTAGAAATCAAATCCATATATAACTTCCCAAAGGATTTGTCGATGAGCATATGTTGGACCAGGTATGTGCAAATAAACCTAGAATTAGATAAGATGCTTGCATGGTTACATTGGCATTATGACTTCATTTGATTTGAAGCTCATTTCAACTATTAGGGTAGGTAGGTGTGAATAAGCTTGATGATCAAGTATTTTCAAGTTTAGATTCCCAAATAAAGTATTCAGTTAGATTTTAGCAGTATATCCAGTGTTCAATCTTTAGGTCAGAGCATGGAACACACATGTTATGAGAGAATCCCAATGGAAAAGGTACAAAGTCTATTGTTCTTTTCTACCTCGCAAGAAGGATAACATCCCTAGTTGGAGCCCATGTTGTCACTGTAAAATTTTATTTTGGAGACCCAGCCTTAGAACTTAGCAGGAGGCTAAGTCAGTATGGAGGAGCGATAGATTGGTGGATGAAACCACATATGGCAAACAAAGATAAATATAGCGGAAAGGTGGACTATATGGGGCCCAACAGGTCGTGATCATGAGCATTGCCAAATCAATGGTCGAAGGATGCATCAAGAGGATAAATAGAACACTGGTTAATCTCCTGGAGGCGGGCCGATAAGAATACTATGGTTTCATTCTGAGGGTACGCGACACCACCAAATACATATCGGGGGGAAGAGCAGGTAAGCCTAAAACCACCCAAGCCCACCCCGATGTCACATGTCATAAAATCATTTGATACATGTTACATCCAAATATCGTGTGTGAAAAGGGATATTTGACGGTCCATCTAATCACATTAGTACAGTTGTTCAAATACTTTACATCCGTGCAACATCGAGTAAGCACTGCCAGAAAATTGATTCGAAGGCTCATCATTTGAGACTGATAACTGAGTGTGATAGGTCATTTTCCTTGCAATTACTTTCTTCAATAATCTATGATTGGTACTCAATGATGACTGTCTTTCAAAATATGTATGACATTACTCTATTTTGGGAAATCAACATTTCATTCCCGAACAGGGTAATTACAAATCGAATCAACTTCCTAATTTATGTACAATTAAGGGAGATAAGATAACGCTTTCTAGAAAACCAGATAAAATGGATGATACAGACCAAGTGTCTTCCAATGAACCGATATTTTCAACTAATATGACAAATTCATCATTGAAGAAGAAAGGGAAGCTAGTTGCATGGATATTAGCAACTAAATTTCATACAAAGCCTGCAGAAGAGCCAGAAGAAGATAAAGAGGGCAGATTAAATCCCATCATGAAGGATTTAATCATCAATGGATATGTCGATGAGGATCACAAATGATTTTTCAAGAGGAAAAGGAGAAAGAGACATAAGATAGAGGTTAAAGATGAGGTGGTTGAGACTGTTGGAGAAAACCAACTAGCTTGGCTTGACACTTTAAAAGAAGAAATTGATAATATGAAATAGTTCTCAAGCTAAATTGAGTATGTTTCAGAGAATTTTGTAATGATATGGACATGTGGCGTTCAAAGCGAAAATCTCTAATAGGTTATTTTTGTCTATAACACTCCCTATAAAATAGGAGTACAATTTTTATACATTACTCCTTTTTGTAACTGATGCCTATTTTTAGAACTGTAGCGAAGTTGATTCGTTTTGAATCGCATATGTAATATATATATATATATATATATATATATATATATATATATATATATATATAT
>ML784835.1:41616-54926 GCA_009831015.1 Picea engelmannii
TTATTATTATTATTCCAAAGATAAATGGAAAAAATGATTGATCGGAGAGAGGGCTATCCTCGTAGCAGGAGGAATTTGTAAATTCCTGGAGCTAAATTGAATATATAATGCAGAAGCATTTTTGAGCTCTTTATGAAAATATTCTAATGGTTGTGATATGAGTTTTGTTTTCTCTCATAGTGTGTATTTCTTGTGTCTTTAAAATTCCATTTACATATTCTTTTTTTTAAATTGGAGAATCAAAGGTCTGGAATTCATCTTATGATGCTCTCGACTGAAGCAATTTAGACTATGTGATTTTCCTCCTAGCTAATTCTGAATTCATTTCAAATATGCTCTGATGCAATTACATGTTTCTCCCTTTCCTCTTACATCCTGTGAATTTTAATTTTCAACTCAGATTCATTGCCTCATTTAGCCTTTCTCCTCTGGAGAGTTCTAATGACATGCCATTGTTTATTTACTTTTTACTCCATAGCCCTAAGTCTCCCTCCCCTTCCTAGCTAGCAAACTTATAAAAACCCCCAAAACAAACCAAATCTAGCCACTGATTTCCAAAGATATATCAAGTGACATGAGAGAGCCCTCTCTGAGTTGAGAAGGCTAGTTCCCAGTTCTAAAGTAGGTTGAAACAATTACCTTTGTCGTTTGTCTATCAACCAAAAAAAATTTACAAAGTGCTAACAAATGTCACCTATTGTGACGTGTACCCATGGCATGCGTGCCACGTGTCACTAAAAAATGAACAGGTTGGGGACAAAAAGGTACTGAATCTGGGTGACATGTGTCCCCACATGGAACCCCTTCCATGTGGCCTATGACACATCATCCATCAAATGGACGATACACATTCTCTACCCCAGATCTGACGGCCTGCGTGATTTCACGACGATGGCTTTACGCTTCGTCGCTTCAACACTTTGGCGATTTTCCCATTCTCCAGTAATCATCGAAGTGGTGAAGTTTTGAAGCTCTAAAACTTTGTTATCCTTCCACCCTTGCTAGATCCAATGGTCGACATTAATTATGATTTCCTTCCCTCGATTTAATGGTTGACGAGACTTCAAGACTTCCACACTCTGAGACTCCAGGATATAGCAGTTCGAAAAGGGTTTGATTCTCTCATATTTAAACTTCCCAAAGTGGTCAATGTCGGAGGGCCTTGACTAATGGCTAAGATTTCACTCGAGCCTCGTATCATATCGGATGACCGGTAGGACTTCACGACTTTGGCATTTTCACTCTTCATCTGGTCTCCCATAATCGTCGAAGCGACAAAGTTCCATATTTTTTCATCTCTTGCTCGGCTTCTATCAATGGTTGATGATCGACAAGATCGATCTGATGGAAGTGACTTAATATCTCCCATCCTATGGTTTCACCTTTATTTGGCAGTCCTCGTTCATCTTCCTTCCAATATAACGATAAAAAATTCCTTGATTCCACAGTGATGATTGCTCTCAAATTCAAAATGGAACGGTTAGGATTCTATGATCCTTTACAAAGGATATTTGTCTGCACGATGCTATGGATTTTGCGCGATCTCTACAACGTTATCTCTCTTGAGCTTTAAGATTTCAAGGACATATTCAGTCTTAATCATAATACCCTGTCCAACAGTTTTGGCCCATACCAGTTCATTGTTTCATCTTGGAGCTCTGATACCAATTTGTAACATACCCAGACACCCAAAGGCCGGGCACACCACTTCAAGCCCACTTATGGGTTATCTCAAATTTTGATCAAATTTCTAATGAATAAAAATGCATAAAATATTCACATGCAGAGTTAAATATTCATGCTACAACTTAAAGAAATGAAACATATGTCATGCACAACAATAAACAACAAGCATGCATATTACAGATATGAATTTCATAGATAAATAAATACACAACAGAATAAATACACAGGTAAATAAAACCATAACAAAGAGAACTTATATTTCCTGAAATGAATCGCCAAATGGTTGCAGACCAAGGAAGTTCCACCCAACCATAGACATTGTTGTTCCAAGTCTCAACAATAATTTCACCCCCAAGCCAGAGCTATAAATCCATAAGGACGGTTCCAGAGTGTCACTCGGCTTCCCAAACCAGTCAGCACTCAAGCTCTCACAGTTTTTTCATCACCCACGACAATCCAAAGTACATTGTCTCTCTTCTACCCATCCTGGACAACCCAATAGAATGGACCCCCTTCTCTTCCACGCAGTCCCTTAGGTTGTCCATCTCCTTCTAGGGCTCCAGTGTATCTGGTCCAGAATCTCCATGTTGGGACTCTTAGGATTTGTATCTGTGATAAAAATTGAACACATGCCAAATCATCTCAGACATGCAGGCCTTCATTCACGGTTGGAATACACCAGCATTCTTTAAAACCAACCAAACAATGGCTCTTCTCCAACTATTAATTTTCCTTTCCCTAAGCCAAAACACGAATGAGGGATGACGAGTGGGTGAAAGAATGAGTGGAGCAAGAAAAAAATGAAAGGTGTGAACAATGAACAATGAGTGAGTTAGTGAATGAGTGAAGAAGAATCAACCCCCCACCACAGACCAAATATGGGTTTATGTATTTATTGGAATTAAGGAACCACTTGGCCTTCCCCCCAAGAAGCTCATGTAACTGTTATTCTCCATTAAAACAAAAAATGGGTAAATAAAATATAAAATAAATACTTATCCCCTCAAGCCCCCTCTCTTATGGAATCATAGCCCCCTATAACTCTTGTCCTTGTCTGTCTAGAAGACAGTGATGTATTTATTATTAATAATGATCAAACATTACATTTCCTAGGCACACTGGCCTCTTTTAATTGTTTGGGCACTCTAGCCTTTCATTAAAAAAATACATTATTTAATACGGGGCTCAAAATTGGGGTGTTACGATCTACCACAACCATGATTGCATCATGTTTCTTGATCGTCTTGGATAAACCTGTGATAAAATCCATGGAAATCACTTCCGACTTCCATTATGGTATATATATGGGTTGTAATAGTCCAATAGGGTGTCGATGTTTGAATTTTACCTGTTATCACTCCAAACATTTTGAAATATAACACATGATGTATTACTTCATTCTAGGCCAATAATACAGTTGTTTAACAGTCGTAATCATTTTCTGGTAACCAGGATGACCCACATGTGGCCTTTTATGGAATTCATCCATAACCAAGCACCTAAATTATGTTGAATTAGGAACATACATCTTGTTATGGTATATCAATATACGTTGCGAGTAATATATCTTTGTGGCTAGGGGAAAACCACAATAGATGTAAATGACTGCAGAAATAAAATCTATTCTCAAGTATGCTATATAAACAAATATGCTAGAAAGACAAGATAAAAGGCCTACCTCATCCAGACGTTCGATGAAGTCCACCATTGAGCACTTGACCCAAAGCAATATACATGCAACTAGTCCTCAACAACCAAGCAAAGCAAGCAAGCATATGGTGATAATAGATGATGTTAGCACATTCAATAGCATAATCCATTAATATACATAAAAAATATGCCCATGGAATAATAATTCAAATATTTGCAAGATATCAATTGGATGGGAAAATAGTATTTCTATTAATATATGATCAACATAAGTGAGTAAGTTACAAACTTTCGTGTCGTCATGATTCAAAACTGAGAAAATAAGTTCCTTCTAGATGGGCCTCCACCACTTCAATCCTCCACCAAAGGCAAGCTCATAGAAGAGAGACAATGAAGTTCTAAATCAATAAGTGGAGAGATTGGGGACTGAACACTGTGTTCATAATTAAAGGACAAAGGGATGAAGACTCAATGTGAAGTGAATAATTTCTCCATGCTAACTTTTCTCTCAAAGTTGAATTATTTTTCCTCTTTTCCATAGCTCGGAATTGGTCCATTTATAGCCTTCAAATGGAACTAAAGGGTCGATTCATAACGTTTCTAGTACATGGAAGGCCAAGGATCATTGATCTCTTGTCATGACATGAAAATCTGATACCATTTTTCATTTTGGGGAACAAATCCCGATGTACGTAGGTTGTAGTGGTGCAACCTACGTATATGCATGATGTATAGTAGGCAAGGTGTGTATATGTGGAAAAATATATTTTTATCTCTGGGATTTGCAAAAAGGGATGAAATGTATGCATAGGGAAATGGAAAAGGCCTTATGTTCAAGATTGCATAGGGTGAGGAAAATATTTCTATAAAATATGCCCCCTAATGTGTGAGGTCATAGGAGTATCTACGATGGCTGAAATACATTATAAAAACCCAAAAGTGGAGTAATGGGGAACCAGCTGGAAGAACTAGTTGCTCATTACAATCTACACTAACTTTTCATACATGGATGCCAATTTGAATTACACTGCAGATCCATGTGAAAATATACCAAACAACTGTTTGTGGCCATGAATAGGCAAATACAAATGTGGTTACATGTCAAAGCCTGTCATAGTCACAAACAAGGCCTGGTAGAACCAGTCTCAAAATCAATCTAAATATATCTGTATACAATGGAGTACAATCTGATCTCCCATGATCATTGAAGTCATATAGTTATTGGTCCAATGAAAAGGAAGCAATAGCTCAGGAAAGCTGTGACCACATACTAATGTCTTCAAGTCTTCTACACAATCCACCAAAGGTGCAAGTCTACCTCATGTAAATAAAGGATTTGAGTTCGAACACAATGAGACATCGTTTGATTATCGGTCATTGAGGTATACCGTTAACAAATCCAAGACAACCGACTTATGATGAAATTAGGTATCAAGGCACCTAGTACATTCTTACAAGTGTGAATAAAGGAGGTAGGGTCGAACACTTGAAGAATCCATCGATCATGAGACATTGATGTATTCCTAATTGTCGATGGTGACAGAACCTGCCACTAATGATTGCAAGCCTCAAGGTACTCATATGACTCTAGGTCTCATTTCCAAAATAGATGAGTTGAATTCGATGGAAGGAGACCCGCTGAAAGGAGAGCATTAAGGCATCTCTCATCATTCAGCACGAGGTGCAAAGCAGGAGCTTCATGATTTGGAGGAAATCATACAAAGAACATGTTCATGAACCAACAACCCTGTGTGTCTTTCGTGTGTTCCAAGTGCAAGCGGTACTCGCAAAGGACCCTTTGAATATCATCCAATGAGGAAAACTATTAACAAAGGTAAGGAAACCACCAATAAGGCTAATGGCATCCAAGACACTGCATGAATCCCAATGTGTGAATAGATTTATTGTCATCAAACATAAGGGAAACCACCCAGTCAATGACCAATAATGAAATGTTGACTGTTGGGTTCAAGGTTACCTACCAATGATAATATTAGGACCAGGGCGCATCATGTGATTATGAGACAAGTTGAGGGTATGGTTGATATGAAAAGTCAAGAGTTTTAAGAAATGGCCGACACAGGTTGATAGACTTCCTTTGAAAAAGAGCATGAGACATATGGAAGACTCCGACAACATAGACTCAATGATGAAACCATGAGATGCAGGAGGCATCAATTAAATTCTCCATAGGGACTGGAAGAGTAACCAGTTAGGGGAGAAAACTATATGCAATGAGCCCATCTTCCTAAGGCCATGTTAAACCCAAAATTATGATGACAAGTGGACTCAAAAACTTTGTGCTATGTTCAAAGGTGACACGATTACTTCCAATATAAGATAATACTCCCTTTCCACCTGTATTTTTTTGTGTTTGCGTAGTCAAATGAATGTTATGATACAGAGGAGGAAACGAGTGTCGCAAGTAAGAAAAACTAGTTCCAGCAGTGTAACATACCTATGCTCAATGCAAGGAGATGCATGTGGGATATGGACACTCAGGGGAATGTTCTCTCCTGGGTATAGGGTGAAAAATTGCGAAGGATATAAATGAGGCTATGCTTGGTTGAGGATGCAAAACTGTTGAGGCGGACGGTTTATAACGCAAAGCAAGAACTGACTATAAGCTCAATACTGCAAGCAAAGGCATGAGATGCAATCACAACTTAAAGCCAAAAAATCTCCTTTTTTGTAATCTTAGTCTACTTGGTGTGAAAAAGGGATAAACTTGTAACAAATAGACGTCCTTTTAGGTCCAATTTACGAGTTTGAAAGAGATAATTTCACTCGGCAATATTTTCACTTTTTGAAAACGAGTCAGAAAAGAGATTAACTAAGACTCACGACCTTTCAAGTCCAATTAATGAGTGTGAAAGGGACAAATTCACTTGGTAATCTTTTCTCTTTTTAGACGAGTCAAAAAAGAGCTTAAATCATACTCATGGATGTTGTTCTAAGCAGCATGTAATGGGGGAGGCCAAGTCCCCTGTGCAGGACTTCTGTGAAAGGTCAACAACTTATGAAGAGCTGACACAAGTTTGGGAAAACCCAAATCTTTCCAAGTCAAGGAGGATAAAATACTTGCAGAGGTTACCTTATCTACAGTATATCGAAGAATTCCCCTTCTTTGGAAGGGTGTAGGAGAAGGAAGTCGAGACTCTACAAGATCATTCCAATCAAAGGAAACCACCCTAGGACTTGGAGGGAGCATACTCAAAGAGAGTGGAATGCTCCCTAGTGAATAAGGTACATAACTAGAAATGCTAAGGACATGATTGAAGGACACATCACACTCCAAAAGAAGAGTGGGATTGACCGAAGATTGCATCGGCAATGTCACTTCCTTAGGCTTGTCACTCTCCAAGAGAAGAGTGGGATCGGTCAAATATTGCATTGGCATGACAACTTATTCAACCGTTGGTTGAATAAGATGCAAGACAACAGGGTCAAGAGATGCATCACCCCCAAAAATAGGAGTGGTGTCGATCGAAGATTGCATCGACACGACCACTTGTTGAATAGGATGTGAGACAACAAGGTCAAGGGATGCATCAGCCCCTAAAGGAAGAGGGGTGTCAGTTGAATATTTCATTAGCATGAATACTATATCAACCAAAGAAGGTTGGGAAGCCAAAGATGACTCGAAACCCGAAGGGTCCCCAGGAAAGGACCACGCTTCTTGTACCATAGCAGTAGCAGAGTAAAAATAAGTAAGGTGATCTCCTTTGCAAAGCCTACAAAGAAACTTGGGCTCACATCTTACACGTCTAGGCTTCTCAATCGTATGAATGCCCCCAACATGACTTATAGTGGTTGGTGACATGCTCCCAGCATGGCTTGCATAGGCTAGTATAAAATCCCCAACATGACTGGAAAAGGTTGGTGATGAATCCCCAATGTGACTAGCATAGGTTGGTGATGTATGTGCAGTGCGACTAGTGATGACTAGACTTGTGCCCCTAGCATGACTTACAACGGCTAGTTGTTGGTCTTCAACATGACTAGAAAAGGTTGTTGATCCATCTCCAACGTGACTAAAAGAGGTTGGTGATATAATGCCAGTATGTGGATGACCCTCACAAGACGTAGTCAAGGAAGGTAGGGTCCAGGGATTGTTGAATTACAAAGTGTGGAAAGGAATGGACCTCTCTGAAGAAATGGGCCTACTGGATGTGGTGTAAACATGGTGAATCATTGCCATGAAGTCAAAGGTACCTATAAGGGATGACTACATTCTGACATTGATATTCTTAATTGTTGGCTAAGAATTTTCAACCACAGGGATCGACGGTCCAACAGATGCATTAGGGCTAGCATACGTAAAGGATAACTGGTCAATCGTCATGATCTTCCCATCATTAGGAAAACAAAGAGTACGGAAGACAGATAATATGACGATAGTCATAGCATAAGTCCAATTGAATCCTAGTAACAAGTTATAATCGAGAGGCACATCAACCACCTAGACATCCACCTCTACCATCTTCCCACCTAACTAGACTGGAAAGGAAGGAAGAATACCATGAGGGTGGAAGGTGCGACCATCAAAAGCAATTAACATGGTGGGAGATTGAGAAAGAGTCAGAGACCTGAGAGCTTTCCAAAAAATCAAGGACATCACACATGTAGCAACTCCTTCATAAACAATCACATGTTTGATGGTATACTTTGAGTACCCCACGTGGATTTGGAATGCCACATGGTAAAGAAAGTGAGGCTTTAGATCTGTGATGTCAAACTTGATAAATTTCAATCCACTGGGGTATAGAGCTCCTAGCGCAAATAGAAAGGCATTCCTCTGTGAAGGACATGTATGGAGTACCTCTAGAGCTGACATCGCACAAGGGGTTTGACCTAGGTCCTCAACAATAGAGTAATTTTGGGCAGCTCTAGCATTTGGATTGTGGGTAGAGTGCTTGAGTACTCCTTTTGAAATACAATGCGGTGTATCTGGTTTTTCGATCTATAAATTTGTCTCTAAGGGAGGAGGAGGATATTCTAAACTAGGTACAGTCTGTGAGGAACTCTAATCGCGAGACTGGGTGGCTACATTAACCTGATAATTGACCATATTGATACACAAATGGTCATTGTCTTGTGACAGTGGGTTTTGACTCCTACCGGCCACATTTCTGTCATTTGAGGAGATCGAGGCCATGTATTGGTTATGTGGGAAAGGATTTGTCAGCACGACAAGTGGCAGAGATAAGAGCCTTTCAACCTCTGCAATTTTGGGGCATAAATGAGTAAGATGATTTTTTGTACAAAGATTACAGGAAAGTTTCACCTTATGCCTTCCTTTCTTTCCCTCTCTAGCATTATTATTCATCTTCTCATTATTACCATTGTCCTTGGGTTTATTTTTATTTTTCCCACCCTTACTATTATTATTACGTCCTTTATTCTTATTCCCACCTGGTTGTTGGTTACTATTTGGGTCAGTTGACGATTTCACGGAATGTACATCCATTGACTAAGTGGTATTGGAAGACATAGACGAAGTTGGCCCTCCTACAGACTGGTTTAGAGAGAATTCTTTCAAATGGCTTTCCACCAAGTCTATGGATTTCACATTGGCAAAGCCTACGATGCCATCAGCATGAGGTCCAGGATTTTGTCTAGGGTCATAGGTTGACCTCGGTGCATCCAGAAGAATGTGGTATAACATCCAAGACTTAGTGTATATAAGGTCTAACTGTTGGGCTTTGAATATTGCCTCTTTCTCAGTTGTAACCCTAGATGTAGCAACGTCCTTCGAGATAGGAGGCTGCAAAGGCTTAAGGAACCATTTTAAAAGAAAGTTCAGGGGTATGCAGGTCTTAATCAACCTCTTCCATCTATGCCACTCCTAGATGTGATCTGAGATATGAGTGGTTGTGTCCTGGAGTAAATTTGACAAAATTTCTAGGCTAGCGTCGTAACAAACCAGCAATTGGAAGTGGTTGAGGAAGACTTTCACCATCTAACTAAAGGTCTCATACACCCCCCTAGGTAGCTTGATATACCATTTTCAGCAACCCCAATGAGGTTGCATTGAAATAATCTTAACCAAATGTAATCGTTGTTAAGGGAATTCAAAGAGCACCATAGGTGAAAGGTGGTGACGTGATCATCAATATCCTCGCCATTCTTACCCTTGAACTTCGGAATGTCCGAAGGAATCTTGTTGGGGATGGGAGGCCATGTAGTATCATGACACACAGGTTCATTCATCAACTTAGACAAGTCTGGAATATTAAGCATTGGCCAGAAAGGGAGACAGGGTTGTTGCCTCTAGCCCCAAGATCCTTGAAAAGATTGTGTTTGGGGAACTGCAGCCCATCCAGAGTCCTGGTAAGCCCTGTGGCCCTATCTTGGATTATAATACCCTCCTCTAGGTTGATTCATAAGAGGTTGGTTGGGCATCATTCCAGTAGGAATGTTCTGATGGGGATTATAAAAATTTCCCCCAGTCGGAGTGGCTCCGGGTTGGGGGTTGCCCAAGGTGTGAAAATGACCTCCTTTGGGTGTGAATCTGGAGGATAGAGGTAGATTCTTCATGCCAAATGTGTTGGTCAGAATATTCACTGAGGAGGTGAGGGTATAGGACATAACTTGAGCAGAAGCTTATCCACCAGGTTGGTTGCTCCACCCAGAAGCAAGAGGATTAGACCTGAGGTTAAAAGAGGGAATGCCTCCCATAGTAGGATTCATTTGAGGGATCTAAGAACCACCAAATGAGAATGGAGTATATGGAGGAGTTGTGCCCCCAAGTCCAATGTTAGCATTAGGTCCAACAACTAGGATGGAGTTTGAAAAATGTGAAGCAAAATTCAACATACCATAGGAAAAAGGACTAGAGGTCATAGGGATGGATTGAACATTATAGCCCAGTGAGTGACCAAGAGACCCAAATGAGTTCATGAAAATAGATTAAGCATTCACTATAGGATGGGTTGTAGTGATGATAGGTGCCTCTGGCACTACAACAATTATGGTTGCAAGAGTCAAAGGGCTGCCATTAACTATAGTAGGTGTGGGAGTCGAAGGGCTCTCAGTATTCTGATGACTCATTTCAGTACTCAGCCTTGTAGAATCAAAAGTCTGAAAAGTGGAGGTGTGTGTACCATGTCTAATAACTCCACGCATTTTAGAAGGCAAAGACTCAAAATCTGTTGGTAACTGTAACAAGCGGCGGTACCGATGGGGATGCTATTCCAACTCCACGATGAATTAAGACTCAAGTTTAAAAAAAAAATCCTAAGGAAAACTAGTAATCAAAGATCACATAAAAAATAATCAAATGACTAATATGCACACAAACAAGATAATGTGGATGAAATGGGCCTCCCTCCCTAAGGAAGGTATGTCTCTCCCAGGAGAGGCCTGATAATGCCTGCTAAAGATTGGAGGTAATAGAATTAGTTATAAGGGCCCTCGTGGGCTTAACAACCAGTCTGTCAGATCCCCACGAAGAGGTAATCCTCCATAAAGGTTGTGTGTTGTCCAACCCTTATCTGACCCAGGGTACCTGCAGAATAACCCCTACAAGTAACCTATGTGGCACCTCAGTCAAGAAACTAAGAAACCACTGTATAACCGATGCACAGGTGAGCATTCGGAAGTCAGGTCAACCATATGGGTATGGTAGAAAATCCTAAAACCTTGAAAGCACTGCCTCTCATGGAGGTAAGGGAACTAACAAGATCTCCAGATACGAATAGATCCCAAAAAATATCTCTAACACTAAGAAGGTATCGAGGGGATATCCCTTCAACCAACCCAGTGCGACCTCGTGACTAAATCCGGTGTAAGCATAGCCTCCTGATATTACTGATTATACAATGGATTTCTCCACTCCCTTAGTCAGACACATATGTTTATTTAATAGACTTGGAGAAGTTTACTCACAAAATCCTATTCCAAGGAACTAAATCCTAAGCTAGTTTGTGCACCCTAGAAAATAAAATTGTTACTTATCAATTTTAAATTATAGCATTAATTTTAATGGTCGTGCTTATTCAAAAAGGTGCAATGATGAAACTCATGATGTTATGACTCAACAAGTAAAGTAAATATGAATACAATGCAAAGTCCTAACTTTAATTTTCAATGAATGATATGCTTCTTAAAACAATGCAATTTTCAATTTCAACTCTGCAATTCTGAATAAAAATGCAATCTTTCTTTACATGCACTAAGATAAATGAAAAAGACTCAAAATATCAAAATGCCAATCAATGCAAAATGCCTAATATTTTTGTATTTTCAATATAAGAAAAATGAAAATTCATGGACTAAACAACAACTTGATATATAAAGACTCTACTGTGTATAAAAAAGACAACTCAACTAGGATGCCAAGGAGAAAAACACCCAACCCAATGCACAAGGACAATAAAAATTAAAAGATGATGAGAAAGACTCTGCCCAAAAATTCAACCAAAGACAGGTTTCCTGTCATCCCACAGACACTTAACAGTCACTACAGAGACCCAAGAAGACTCAACGATCATCAAAACCTACCTAGCAACCAGCAAACCCAACAAACAAGCAAAAGAGGTTGATGTATGTGACTTTTCAAGAGAAAAACACATATGTGCGCAACTTGCAGAAGGAAAACACACCTATATATGTGACTTTCAAGCAAAAACCCGCGTATATGTTTCAAAAAAACAGCTAGGAAAAGGAGAAGGTTGAAAGACTCAGACCCATAGTGAACAAAGGTTGTCAATAAATGATATGAAAATAAATGCAATATAAATGAGAGCAATCTAAGGACAAAAAACACTCCAAACCCCAAGAAAGAAGATTCAATCCCCAGGATGTTCACCAATTTTGTTACGAGGAAAATCTCTCTATGGCTAGGGGCAAACCACAACAGACATAAATGACTGTAGAAATCAACTCTATTCTCAAGTATGCTATATGAAAAAAATTCTAGAAAGACAAGATAAAAGGCCTACCACGTCCATATGTTCGATGAATTCTATTGTTGAGCACTTGACGCAAAGCAATATACCTGCAACTAGTCCTAAACAACCAAGCAAAGAAAGAATATGATGATAATAGATGATATTATCACATTCAATAGAATAATCCATTAATATACATAACAAATACGCCCATGGAATAATAATTCAAATATTTCCAAGATATCAATTGGACGGGAAAATAGTATTTCTATTAATATATGATCAATAGAAGTGAATAAGTTACAGACTTCTGTCTTAGCACAGTTCGAAACCGAGAAACTAAGTTTCTTCCAATTGGGCCTCCACCAATTCAATCCTCCACCAAAGGCAATCTCATAGAAGAGAGACAATGAATTTCTCAATCAATAATGGAAGAGCTTAGGGGTTGAACACTATGTTCAGACTTAAAGGACAAAGGGATGCAGACTCAATGTGAAGTGAATAATTTCTCCATGCTAACTTTGCTCTCAAAGTTGAATTCTTTCTCCTCTTTTCCATAGCTCGGAATTGGCCCATTTATAGCCTTCAAATGGAACTGAAGGACTGATTTGGAATGTTTCCAGTATATGGAAGGCCATAGATCATTGATCTCCTATCGTGACATGGAAACCTGGCACCATTTTTCATTTTTGGGAACAAATCCCGTTGTGCGCAGGTTGTAGTGGTGCAACTTGTGTATACACATGTTTTATAGTAGGCAAGGTGCGTATATGTGGAATAAATGTATTTTTATCTTTGGGATTTGCAAAAAGGGATGAAAAGTATGCATAGGGAAATGGAAAAAGGCCTTATGTGCAAGATTGCATAGGGTGAGGCAAATCTTGCTATAACAATATATCATTGGTCCTTAGATGATATCCTTTGTACTTCCTTTCCTTAGATTCATGTTTCAATATTTCCTTCAATTGGTTGAAGAACTCGTCTTCCTGTAAGAGGGTTTCAATCCTCTATTGAATATTAGAACCTCCTACACTTGTTGCTACTAATTGTATGGTCTATACACTTCGAATGAGCGCATCG
>ML784835.1:54976-68875 GCA_009831015.1 Picea engelmannii
GTTTATTTTTATTTTTCCCACCCTTACTATTATTATTACGTCCTTTATTCTTATTCCCACCTGGTTGTTGGTTACTATTTGGGTCAGTTGACGATTTCACGGAATGTACATCCATTGACTAAGTGGTATTGGAAGACATAGACAAAGTTGGCCCTCCTACAGACTGGTTTAGAGAGAATTCTTTCAAATGGCTTTCCACCAAGTCTACGGATTTCACATTGGCAAATCCTACGATGCCATCAGCATGAGGTCCAGGATTTTTTCTAGATTCATAGGTTGACCTCGGTGCATCCAGAAGAATGTGGTATAACATCCAAGACTTAGTGTATATAAGGTCTAACTGTTGGGCTTTGAATATTGCCTCTTTCTCAGTTGTAACCCTAGATGTAGCAACGTCCTTCGAGATAGGAGGTTGCAAAGGCTTAAGGAACCATTTTAAAAGAAAGGTCAGGGGTATACAGGTCTTAATCAACCTCTTCCATCTATGCCACTCCTAGATGTGATCTGAGATATAAGTGGTTGTGTCCTGGAGTAAATTCGACAAAATTTCTAGGCTAGTGTCGTAACAAACCAGCAATTGGAAGTGGTTGAGGAAGACTTTCACCATCTAACTAAAGGTCCCATATGCCCCCCTAGGTAGCTTGATATACCATTTTGCAGCAACCCCAATGAGTTTGCATTGAAATAATCTTAACCAAATGGAATCATTGTTAAGGGAATTCAAAGAGCACCATAGGTGAAAGGTGGTGACGTGATCATCAATATCCTCGCCATTCTTACCCTTGAACTTCGGAATGTCCGAAGGAAGCTTGTTGGGGATGGGAGGCCATGTAGTATCATGACACACAGGTTCATTCATCAACTTAGACAAGTCTGGAATATTAAGCATTGGCCAGAAAAGGGAGACAGGGTTGTTGCCTCTAGCCCCAAGATCCCTGAAAAGATTGTGTTTGGGGAACTGCAGCCCATACAGAGTCCTGGTAAGCCTTGTGGCCCTATCTTGGATTATAATACCCTCCTCTAGGTTGATTCATAAGAGGTTGGTTGGGCATCATTCCAGTAGGAATGTTCTGATGGGGATTATAAAAATTTCCCCTAGTCGGAGTGGCTCCGGGTTGGGGGTTGCCCAAGGTGTGAAAATGACCTCCTTTGGGTGTGAATCTGGAGGATAGAGGTAGATTATTCATGCCAAATGTGTTGGTCAGAATCTTCACTGAGGAGGTGAGGGTATAGGACATAACTTGAGCAGAAGCTTATCCACTAGGTTGGTTGCTCCACCCAGAAGCAAGAGGATTAGACCTGAGGTTAAAAGAGGGAATGCCTCCCATAGTAGGATTCATTTGAGGGATCTAAGAACCACCAAATGAGAATGGAGTATATGGAGGAGTTGTGCCCCCAAGTCCAATGTTAGCATTAGGTCCAACAACTAGGATGGAGTTTGAAAAATGTGAAGCAAAATTCAACATACCATAGGAAAAAGGACTAGAGGTCATAGGGATGGATTGAACATTATAGCCCAGTGAGTGACCAAGAGACCCAAATGAGTTCATGAAAATAGATTAAGCATTCACTATAGGATGGGTTGTAGTGATGATAGGTGCCTCTGGCACTACAACAATTATGGTTGCAAGAGTCAAAGGGCTGCCATTAACTATAGTAGGTGTGGGAGTCGAAGGGCTCTCAGTATTCTGATGACTCATTTCAGTACTCAGCCTTGTAGAATCAAAAGTCTGAAAAGTGGAGGTGTGTGTACCATGTCTAATAACTCCACGCATTTTAGAAGGCAAAGACTCAAAATCTGTTGGTAACTGTAACAAGCGGCGGTACCGATGGGGATGCTATTCCAACTCCACGATGAATTAAGACTCAAGTTTAAAAAAAAAATCCTAAGGAAAACTAGTAATCAAAGATCACATAAAAAATAATCAAATGACTAATATGCACACAAACAAGATAATGTGGATGAAATGGGCCTCCCTCCCTAAGGAAGGTATGTCTCTCCCAGGAGAGGCCTGATAATGCCTGCTAAAGATTGGAGGTAATAGAATTAGTTATAAGGGCCCTCGTGGGCTTAACAACCAGTCTGTCAGATCCCCACGAAGAGGTAATCCTCCATAAAGGTTGTGTGTTGTCCAACCCTTATCTGACCCAGGGTACCTGCAGAATAACCCCTACAAGTAACCTATGTGGCACCTCAGTCAAGAAACTAAGAAACCACTGTATAACCGATGCACAGGTGAGCATTCGGAAGTCAGGTCAACCATATGGGTATGGTAGAAAATCCTAAAACCTTGAAAGCACTGCCTCTCATGGAGGTAAGGGAACTAACAAGATCTCCAGATACGAATAGATCCCAAAAAATATCTCTAACACTAAGAAGGTATCGAGGGGATATCCCTTCAACCAACCCAGTGCGACCTCGTGACTAAATCCGGTGTAAGCATAGCCTCCTGATATTACTGATTATACAATGGATTTCTCCACTCCCTTAGTCAGACACATATGTTTATTTAATAGACTTGGAGAAGTTTACTCACAAAATCCTATTCCAAGGAACTAAATCCTAAGCTAGTTTGTGCACCCTAGAAAATAAAATTGTTACTTATCAATTTTAAATTATAGCATTAATTTTAATGGTCGTGCTTATTCAAAAAGGTGCAATGATGAAACTCATGATGTTATGACTCAACAAGTAAAGTAAATATGAATACAATGCAAAGTCCTAACTTTAATTTTCAATGAATGATATGCTTCTTAAAACAATGCAATTTTCAATTTCAACTCTGCAATTCTGAATAAAAATGCAATCTTTCTTTACATGCACTAAGATAAATGAAAAAGACTCAAAATATCAAAATGCCAATCAATGCAAAATGCCTAATATTTTTGTATTTTCAATATAAGAAAAATGAAAATTCATGGACTAAACAACAACTTGATATATAAAGACTCTACTGTGTATAAAAAAGACAACTCAACTAGGATGCCAAGGAGAAAAACACCCAACCCAATGCACAAGGACAATAAAAATTAAAAGATGATGAGAAAGACTCTGCCCAAAAATTCAACCAAAGACAGGTTTCCTGTCATCCCACAGACACTTAACAGTCACTACAGAGACCCAAGAAGACTCAACGATCATCAAAACCTACCTAGCAACCAGCAAACCCAACAAACAAGCAAAAGAGGTTGATGTATGTGACTTTTCAAGAGAAAAACACATATGTGCGCAACTTGCAGAAGGAAAACACACCTATATATGTGACTTTCAAGCAAAAACCCGCGTATATGTTTCAAAAAAACAGCTAGGAAAAGGAGAAGGTTGAAAGACTCAGACCCATAGTGAACAAAGGTTGTCAATAAATGATATGAAAATAAATGCAATATAAATGAGAGCAATCTAAGGACAAAAAACACTCCAAACCCCAAGAAAGAAGATTCAATCCCCAGGATGTTCACCAATTTTGTTACGAGGAAAATCTCTCTATGGCTAGGGGCAAACCACAACAGACATAAATGACTGTAGAAATCAACTCTATTCTCAAGTATGCTATATGAAAAAAATTCTAGAAAGACAAGATAAAAGGCCTACCACGTCCATATGTTCGATGAATTCTATTGTTGAGCACTTGACGCAAAGCAATATACCTGCAACTAGTCCTAAACAACCAAGCAAAGAAAGAATATGATGATAATAGATGATATTATCACATTCAATAGAATAATCCATTAATATACATAACAAATACGCCCATGGAATAATAATTCAAATATTTCCAAGATATCAATTGGACGGGAAAATAGTATTTCTATTAATATATGATCAATAGAAGTGAATAAGTTACAGACTTCTGTCTTAGCACAGTTCGAAACCGAGAAACTAAGTTTCTTCCAATTGGGCCTCCACCAATTCAATCCTCCACCAAAGGCAATCTCATAGAAGAGAGACAATGAATTTCTCAATCAATAATGGAAGAGCTTAGGGGTTGAACACTATGTTCAGACTTAAAGGACAAAGGGATGCAGACTCAATGTGAAGTGAATAATTTCTCCATGCTAACTTTGCTCTCAAAGTTGAATTCTTTCTCCTCTTTTCCATAGCTCGGAATTGGCCCATTTATAGCCTTCAAATGGAACTGAAGGACTGATTTGGAATGTTTCCAGTATATGGAAGGCCATAGATCATTGATCTCCTATCGTGACATGGAAACCTGGCACCATTTTTCATTTTTGGGAACAAATCCCGTTGTGCGCAGGTTGTAGTGGTGCAACTTGTGTATACACATGTTTTATAGTAGGCAAGGTGCGTATATGTGGAATAAATGTATTTTTATCTTTGGGATTTGCAAAAAGGGATGAAAAGTATGCATAGGGAAATGGAAAAAGGCCTTATGTGCAAGATTGCATAGGGTGAGGCAAATCTTGCTATAACAATATATCATTGGTCCTTAGATGATATCCTTTGTACTTCCTTTCCTTAGATTCATGTTTCAATATTTCCTTCAATTGGTTGAAGAACTCGTCTTCCTGTAAGAGGGTTTCAATCCTCTATTGAATATTAGAACCTCCTACACTTGTTGCTACTAATTGTATGGTCTATACACTTCGAATGAGCGCATCGRCTACTTTATTCTATTTCCYTTTTATGTGCTTGATTTTGAAATCAAATTCATTGATCAACGACATCCACCTAGTTTGTCTAGCATTTGGCTGGTCAAATAAAAAMTTTAGACCACAATGATCGGTCATGAGGGTAAAACTCCTCCCAAGCAGGTAATGTCTCCACATTTTCARTGCGTGCACAATCGCTGYGAGTTCTAGGTCATGGGTAACATATTTTTTCTCATGTTCATTCATTTTTCGTGATTCATAACAAACCACTTGCCCATATTGCATTAGAACTCCCCTGAATCCTTCTTTGCAAGTATATGTGAAAACGAAAAAGGTCTTTTTCTRGGTCTRCAATATTTAACACRTGGGAATTAGTTAGTAGTTTCTTCAGTTACTGAAATCTACTTTCACACTCTAKTAACCACACAAACTTCTTCCCCTTCCTTTGTAATGAGGTAATAAGATTACCAATCTTGGAAAATCCCTTGATGAAAATCATKTAATATTTATCCAATCCCATGAAGGATCTTACTTCTGTCACATTTCTAAGGGAAGGCCAATCCATAATTTCCTTAATCTGTGTAGGGTCTACTACTACTCCTTCGACTGAGATTACATGGCCCAAATATTGTATTTCCTTCTTAAATAAATCACACTTGTTGAACTTGGCATACAATTGGTGTTCTCTTAACACCTGTAACACCATTTTCAGGTTTTCTTCATGCTCCTCCTGGTTCTTAGAATACAACAAAATTTCATCCACAAATACCAATACAAACTTGTCTAAATACTTGTTGAGTAGACTGTTCATCAAACACATGAATGTAGATGGGGAATTTATAAGCCCGAATGACACCACAACAAACTCATAGTGCCCATATCTTGTCCTGAAGGATGTCTTGTAGATATCCTGGTCTTTAATCCTGACTTGATGATAACCTGACCTCAATTATATCTTTGAAAATAATGTAGCCCCTCTAATTTTATCAAAGAGATCGTTTATCATAGGAAGAGGGTAATTTTTTTTTATGGTCATCTTGTTCATATTCATGTAATCAATGCATAGTCTCAGGGTACCATCTTTCTTCTTTACAAATAGAGTTGGTTCTCCCCATGGAGATACAGTCTTTCTGATGTAGCCCTTATCCATCGTTTCTTTCAACTTCATTTTTAGTTCTACCAATTTTGGTGTGCTCATCCTGTAAGGCACTTTTGATGTTAACACTACTCTAGGCACAAGTTCAATTGAAAAATGTTGGTCTCTCTTAGGAGGTAATCCGGGGACCTCCTCAGGAAATACATCTCTGTACTCCCACAACACTAGGTGGTCTTCAGACCTCAGCTCCTTTCCTTCTACTGAGTTTAATATTTGTATATCATACAAGGGACACACTTTTCTACTAAATTTCTTAAGCCGCAACACTATTATTTTCCTCACAGAGACCGGATTTTGAATGCCTTGCAAGATTTTGGTGTTGTCCCTCTCATATTCACACTCTAATATATTCTCATGTAACAATTTAATTTTACTTTATGGGCAGCGAATCAATCCATTCCCAACAACATGTCATGTGAACCAAGGGGTAGGATGTTCAAAACCTCTTGGGTCTGAAATCCACTCATCCTAATTGGACAAGCTTCAACTACCTCTGTCACCTTCCTCTTTGTTCTAGTGGCTAACTGTAATAACCACACGTTGGTATGCTTCTTCCTTTGTAATGAACAGATTTCCACCACTTGAGGTGAAATATAACTAAGATTAGATCATGGGTCAATTAAAACATAGATTAATTATTCAGTGATAATACCTTCTAGTTCCACCAGAAAGGCTTGGTGGTCTTCTTGTCGGTTCTCCACCACTGCATAAATTCTCGGCACACTCCTAGCTACATTGTTGACTGTAGTTTCCTCCTGTACATTATACACTCTTATATTTTCCTGCTATCGGTCGGGACAATCCCTCAACACATGTGGCTCCCCACAACCCCAACACTACAAGGGTCCTTTCTTGGGATCTTTTCTTATTTCCCTTACTTTCTTTGCTAGTTTGTTTCTACCTTGAGATGATTTTTTTTATCTAATGCTCACTTCTGTTTAGATGAACCAAATGTGCATCCTTCCCAAAATTCTTGCGAGGAAAGGACCTGAATACATTCTTTTGGATTCCACTCTTATCCTTCTTTTTCCAATCTTTGGATGACTCATTCTTATGCTTAGATTGATCGTAAAAACATTTGGCTTTTCGAGCAATGCCCTCCAATGTCTTGGGTTTGTCAAACTCAATTCGGTCTTGGTAGGACTGTGGTAATCCACTGAGAAAACATTGGATTCTCACCTTCTCATCCTTAAGGTATGGAAAATACCTCAACGATTCCATAAATCTCTTTGCATATGCATCCAAGGTAAGTTGTCCCAACTTAAGCTCATGAAATTATTTTATCTTATCATCATAAGAATTTTCAGATAGATAGGATTTATAAAAGTATTTCTCAAAATGTTTCCATGTCAATTTTCTCTCTTTTAGTATCTTAATTTCCTTGAGATCTTCCGACCAAATGGAAGCTCCTCCATTTAGGTTGAATATTTATATCTTGTCCTTGGTGTTGTTAGAGTAGTTATGTACTCGAAAATACTTTTTCAAGAAAAACAACCATGCTTCGACTTCTTCTCCTTTCTTTATCTCTCCATCAAAGGTAGGTGAATTTGTTTTATTGAATTCTCCAGTCAGAAAACGTTGAGACTTATTTCTCTTTTTCATCTTAGGATGGATGGACTCTGTGTCACTATTAGGCTGTCCTACTGAAGTTGTCTTCCAAATAGAGTACTTTGTGGGGTTTTCATCCGAATCAATCCACACTTTTGAGCATCCGAAGGGGTTTTCATCCTCTCCAACTGATGAAGTTCAACATTGTTAGGGCCTTGCTACAGATGTTTTTTAATTTTGGATAGGCTCTAAAGTATGACCACATTTATCTATGCCTACTCAAAAAGGCCTCTCATAAGCCTCTAATTATCTTCATTTAAACTTGTTACAGTGGCCATCAAATCTAGAGGGGTTTCTATGTCCCTTTGACCATCATACTCTTTGTATCTTATGTGTGAGGTGTCATCCATATTGCACTGTACCATTCACTTTTATTCATCCCACGTGTTGAAACAACAACATCGTTAACATTTTATGTTGGTACTTTAAATACATGCATTCTAGACAACATTAAAGTTCATTTTTACTAGTCTTAAGCATCCTTGGCGACCCATTCAATCCAATAGTTTGAACTCATCTCTGATACAACTTTGTAACACACCTGACCCCCTTACTAACCTTTAAGGAGATGTGGAATTAACATTTCTCTTCTCCTCAACCCTCTAAATATTGTTTGGATAATATTATTATCTTCTTCTCATCGAAAGTTCTCCAATGGTTGTAGCCACTCCCAAATCCGAGCTTCGGGTCAAAATGTGTGGCCTCCTAAATATTCTTGGGCCTTCATTAGCCATTTTCCATATCAACTCCACATGGTGTCCATGTGGTTATTCATTGTTCATTCCAACCATGTAACGATGACACGTTGGGTCTCTAGTCCAAACTTTTGACCCACCTCTTGTCTTCATTGGGATTCAATATCCCACATAATCGACCTTAATCATCGACCTATGATGATGATGCTATAAGGTACACTTTCTCGAGATCCGACAGCTTGAAATATCATATATTGGTGGCTAATACCACGTCGAGAAAATATCTGTGTGCGGGGGTTAACACCCCTATATCGACAATCCTCAAAGTTTATAGATGAGGCCCATCGAGATCAATAATTGTCGTTGGAAGCAAATTCCTTTGTCATCGAAAATAATTTATCAAATGTAACCATCCCAACCTCCCTCTCATCCAACGACGACACATCTGGATCAACGATCCAAATTCCCCTGCCCAATATCCGACGAGGCCAATGACTATCATTCTCTCTCTCTTCTCTAACTATTTCAAGCCAACGACCAGCTGAAACTTCTCATCCTGGACATTCTGACTACCTTGCAGGCATGCCACATCATCATGTGACATCATCATATTTTCTTTCCCTTTAAACAAATCTCATGGGTGATCGATGACTGAGGTCTCTCCTCCTTGTTGGGAGATCAATGGTCCTCGTTGCATCATTGATGAGGGTATCATCGGTGCTTTAGATTTCTCTTGTGTTTGCACTCACCCTACTTCTGATGATGATACATTGTGATCTTACAGTCCAGGGTTCTTGGGGTAGTCCCCGAGTGATATGACAGTCGTGAATATGCATGAAGAGCCAAAGGGGACTCCCTAGCCTAATAGGTCCCACTCATGTTCCAATGGATAGCCATAGAGGGACACTTGTCCCTCTCCATGACACATGGGGTGTCGAGGTGGCTAAAATCGTCACTGAGGTGCCACCATGACATCATCTCCCCAATTTTCACCTAAGAGAAAGGTAGGGATTTGAGATCAACGGTAAAGTTTTCTCTTAACATACTAACGTCTAAATCGATGGTAGTTGTTAGTGCTCAAGGTTTTAGTTTCATCAAACCTTGTGTTGGTCTTGTCACATGGTTCTTCCAGACAATACACTATGCCTAATAAGGGTCGATATCTCCCGAGCTATGAGATCGAAAGTTATGATCCCTTCACATTTTAACGCTGGATTTTTAATGAAAGACAATTAGACCTCTTGGGGACTCAGATAAATTTTGAATTTTACATGACCCCAGTCCAATTATTCCTAGGGGTTTGTAACATTCAACACCATTGAAGGCCATGAATACTTATAAGGAATCAGGCATGAATCATATGATTTTCACCTAGGAAATGGAGTGGTCGAATTGACATCAATTTAGCAGCTAAGGGATTGCATTCTATATTGATACTAACATTCAAAAATCCAACTATAGACTCATACATGTGAAATGATCATGAATGCAAACAATTTCATACACATATAAATATATCAATCATAAACAGATTCAAATCATGTGAGCACTTATCTATCAAGGAACTAGTCAAATCCGACTGACTGAGAGAAGATGCCTTTCCTCCCAACCTTAGGCCTTGTTGTAGAGTGACTTTTTATAGCATGCCACCATTGTTCCAAGCCATGATACCACTAAGGAAATTGAATCATTAGGGCTATGAGATTGTTATGATCTAGGAAGGTTGTTCTCCTTCCCCCTCTAATACAGTAGAAGTTTCCACCTTGCACTGAGCTTGGGTCTCCACATTTTCTCAAGTGGCTTCTCAACTGGATTTCCTCTACACAAGGGAGTCCCTTCTCTTCTTAACAATTCCTTGGTGAACTCCCCTTGACAGTGTCGATTTTTGTTCAGTAAGCACCAAGATACAACCCTCTAAAGCTCCAATTCATGGATTTGGGTCTTCTCTGCTCAGGATGATCAATAACAAATCAGAAAAGATATCGAATTTTCCTCCCAAAAGCTCGTCTTCTCCCTTCTCTTCCTCAATCGAAACATTGATATTATTCACGTTGTTCTCCCTTATTCAACTTTGTCTCTTCTATTTGTTGTTGTGTCTCTCTATTCTTCATGTGTTCTCTGCAGTTTCTATATTCTATTTGTGTTTTTTTCCATCCCTCAAAACTTCTCAGGGCATCCTACAGACACCATCCATCATCTATCAGTTTCTAGTCTTAGGGTGGTTCTGTGGTAGAGTCTTTCAGTTGTTCAATCAACTCTTCTTTTGTGTAGACTGATTTCCATCAGTCATTAATTTTTCCTCAACCACTTCCATGACTTATTCAATGGTTGTGTGGCTCTCATGTAAATTATGGTGTGCTGGTAGGTGGGGTTCATTTATGTTTGCAGTGTAGACTATCTTGTTGTGCAATATTCCTATTTTTCTCACTTAATACATGATAGTTCCACCTCCTGCAACAGATCATTTAGTCCTCTGTTGAACCAATTTATTTTGGTGTATCATGGAAAATACTATCAAGGTTGTTCCCTCTTAGTTATTGACTTGGTGTTTTATATTAAAATATAATTACATGCCTCATAACAATAATATATGAAGTTTGTACATAATTATAGTCTTGGAGAAAACAATGTGTTACAAGTCTACACTTACATTTCACGGTGACGGGATGGGGCAAAGAAAGGGGGTTGTAGCCTCCTTCCGATTGGTTTTGGAGAAAACATGGAGTTGGAGCCTGTAAATCAAGGGGTCATAGCTTCCCTATGATTGGATCTAGAGAACTTAGGGAGTTGGAGCTTACTCTAGGTTGGAGCATGTAAACTAGGGGGTTGGAGCCTCCTTCCAGTTGTAGCTGGAAAATTCAGGGAGTTGTAGCTTCCTTCAGGTTGGAGTTTGTATATAGGGGGTTGGTGCCTCCTTCCAATTGGTACTGGAGAATTCAAAATTTGGTTCTTCCTATGAATGTATTCTTGATATATATAAGAAATCATTTCGTGGATTTCTCTCAATTGGGTTTCCACATAAATTCTGGTGTATTTTGTATCTGATGTGATATTGTTGAATGGTACTTCTTATGGTTATATGATCATGATATATTGAATGCAATAATAAATAATATATTGTTTATAAAGTTGAAGTTTATATATATTGTTATTGAAAGTTGTAAAAAGTTCTCATACTTATTCTGTAATGATACAAATACTCAAAATATCATAATAGAATAGAAGTACACACCATGTACACAATGTCAATGTGGATTACAAATCCAAGATAGATAAGATACATAATAAATCCTTAAAGATTAGGGGAATCCCCTCCAAATAACCAAATACCATTCATACTTCGAAATCCTCCCCCCCCCAAAAAAAAATAATGAATACATGATCTCTTATATATAACTATTCACACTTGCACATGAGGCCCCTTTATCACTAGGTTGGCCCTATTACATATGTATTTACACATTACATGTACATTTAGGCCCATATATTTTTCCCCTTGGGGTCATATCATATACATTTAGCCATATATATGCCCCCCTTGGGTCATAACATAGTACCCTCCAAAAATATTTGTCCTCAAGGCTTTGCATTTAAAGGCTTTCACATGTGATGAAAACAAGTAATTTGATTTTCTTATGTTCTTTCTTTCTCCATTCCATTGTTGATGATCTATCCATCCAAAATCAATTATTTTCGGTCTTAATCCTTGGTGTCAAGTTGTTGCATAATTTTCTTTCCTTTGATTCCGTGTATTTTTGTTGAAGCTTCTCCAATTTGTAGTGGTTGTTGGTCTCTGATAATATCTTGTTGAAGAGTAGTTTGGCAATCCCTTGTTCCATGAATATTGACAAGTATTCCATCCTCTTCCTTCATAATTTTGATATCATCCTTCTTGTCTTCCTTGAAATGTTTCTTGGTAATGAGGGTGTCAATATGGTTTCACATTTGACGGTTTTTCTTCACTCTTCACATACATTTCATCTATCTTCTTTTCAGACAAATGCATCCTCTATCATCTTTGTTTGGTCCTTTATTACTCTAGCCTTGGAGATAATACCATCATATTTGGCATGTACATCCTCTAGATGGAGTTCAACTTCTTCAGGTATCTTATGTTGACCTTCTTGAATCTTGTCTTATTTCTCCTTTTGAAGCTACAAGGTGACCCCATCTATCAAATTTTGACGTCCTTCCTCAATTTTGTCTTTCATTTTTTACTTTACCTCATCTGTATTTAAGGATTCCTCAACCTTCTTGCCAATTTCCTCTTGCAGTATTTTGGTAGATTATTCATCCAAGATCCTTCTTTCTTCTATATTTTGACAATTCTTCTTTTCTTCTTTCAATAACTTAACCTCATCCAATATTTTTTTTATTATGGCTTCGTAATCTACATATCTCTTCATCTTTCTTATTCAAATCTTCCCTTGATTCATCTTTTTCCCACTTGCCTTTGCTAGTATTTTTTTTTCTTTAGGTTCTTAACCTCCTTAATGAGTGATTCATTAAGGGATATTATCTTATATATCTCCTCACCCTTCTTATTAATATATTCTTTTTCTTCTTTTAATTCATCCTTAATTCTATACATTTCCTTCATTTTTGTATCCCTGATCTATTTATCTGAGAAACTTTTTTCAAATTCTTCCCATGTGGAGTGGAGTCTAGTATATTCATTAAGGCTTCTCCACCACTTATGAGCTCCACCCAAAAAATAAAACGATTCCCCACAAGGACTCATAACAATCCTCATAAAATATTCCTTTACCATCCTCAATCATTCCCTAGGTCTGATTTTATCTTTTTCTTCATCTCCACTAAAGTTAGGTATTGTCATTGATTATTAATTGAGGTCTAACCCATATCCTTGACTTCCAACATTTGTATATTAAGGATAAATGTCTCAAATAGTTGTAATCCTTGTTCCAATATAATATTATATGTTTTATTTGTCCAACGGATTTTGAATCAGCTCAGTCGAACATTCCAATAAAAAGTTATGATAGGTTTAAGTCAACATACCTTGGAAACCTTGATTTGGAGTTTGTCCTCTTGGTCGACCTTACTTTTGATGTATCTTTTCAATTTTGGACCTTGTTAGTTTGAAATTGAGACATGTATTACTCTAAAATTTCTTCTCATCAATGCCACAGTTTTGACCAAAATTGAATGTGCCAAGTGGAATTTATGGTAACTTCCCCACACCTTTCTGTTTTTTGGCCTTTCCAGGAGAGCACACTTGTACAGCGTGCCCTGCGCACAATAATTGATATAAAATTATGAAAATGGTGCCATAAATACCAAATTTTGTCCATGGTCCAATGAAACTAGTCTCACTCAATTTGTATCCTCTATGAATAAGTTATGGATGTGTTGCCCAGAACATATGTTTGAGACTAGTCAGCTACCCTATATTACATAGGGTGTATATACAAAAGTAGGATGACCCTGAAGCTTAAATTTTTATCACAGATAAATTTATAATTTTTTTAAATAGTCTCCTAGTTGCAAGGTCTGAAAATTCATAGAAAAAGTTTTATAGTGAAAATTATGAGATGAATAAATTTAGGATGATTGCAGAACCCAAGCTTGCACAGGCTATATCTCCAAAAGTATAAATCCCTGGGAGCTGAAAGTTTACACTCAAGTACATTGATTCATCTTATAAATATCCTCTAAGTATTTCCTTATGAAACTTTATATAAAAAAAGGTATAGTGAATTCCAAGGTGTCTCATATGTAGCAAAGAAACCCCAAGACCTTGAGCTCTGATACTAAATGTAATGATCTAAATACTCAAAATATTGTAATATAATAGAAGTACACACC
>ML784835.1:68956-80026 GCA_009831015.1 Picea engelmannii
ACATGATCTCTTATATTTAGCTATTCACACTTGCACATGAGTCCCCTTTATCACTAGGCCGACCCTATTACATATGTATTTACACATTACATGTACATTTAGGCCCATATATGCCCCCCCTTGGGGTCATATCATATACATTTAGCCATATATATGCCCCCCCTTGGATCATAACATATTCACCCCCCTCTCAGTATTCCAAAAATTGGTATCAGAGAAATTTCCTTCATAGATAGACTAACCATTGGAAGGTAGATCACAGATAAGAGATACACATTTAATGGAACACCAATATTTGATGCTCAAAAATTTCAGAATTATGAGATGTGGAGAAACGGGATGAAATCATTTCTAGGAGCACATGGGTATGATGTTTGGAAATCAATTGTTACAGAATACACCAGTTTAAATAAACCAAAGGTTGTAGCCAAGAAGGAATTAAATAGAAACAAAAAAAAAATAGCAATGGATTTCATCTTGGAAGGATTACCAGATATGGTAAAAGACAAAGTGAGACAATGTTCATCATCCAAAGAACTTTGGGATGAGCTACATAATCTATATTTTAATAAATCCCAGTCTATCTCAGAGCCAGATCATATTAAAGAAGATGTAGGGACATAACAAAAATAAATATGATTATCATGTCAGAAATATTTAGAAGAAGAAGAATGTCAAGAAGGCATAGTAAATATTGAAGCAGAATTAATTAGTGCTTTAGACGATCTGATGAAATAAAGAAGGACGAACAAGTCACTCAAGGAAGAATTGATCAATATAAATAAGGGGTATCGAAATGAGAATTTTGAAGTCCATTGAATGATTACAAACCTAAAATTCCAATTAGAAGAAGCCAAAAGGATTGAAGAAGCATGCAAAAGTCAGTTGGAAGAAAAGTAGTTTTTGGAAGCTGAAATAGTAGCATAAATAAAGGAAGTGGAGAAGAGAGAAAATATTTTGACTAGCCATCTCAAGGAAAAATCAGAGGAATTAAATAATCTTGAATCATAATTCAATCAACAAGAAAGAAGACTTGAAGAAGAAATTGTCTCCTTGAAGATCCAACTTGAAGAAGCAAAGAGAAAGGAAGAAGTGTTGGATTACTGAGAGAGGGGGTGAATCAGTAATAGCATAATTATAATCATTTTTCCTCAAATAATCCAAGTGTTATATCAATGTAGAATTATTATCCAATAATGAGCAATAAGAAATGAACAATCACACACATACACAGTACACCAGTGTTTTACGTGGAAACCCAAATCAGGAGAAAACCACAGAATGATTTTTCTTATATGTCTTGAAGAGTTACATTCATTGGAAGCACCAACTTCCTTTGTTTTCCAGCTACAACTGGAAGGAGGCTCCACCCCCTAGTTTCTCAGGCTACAATCTGAGGGAAGCTCCAACTCCCCAATTCTCTGGCTACAACCAGAAGGAGGCTACAACCCCCTATGTTCTCTGGCTACAACCGGAAGGTGGCTACAACCGGAAGGTGGCTACAACCACTTGTCCTTGCCTCGTCCAACCACCCTAAAGTAGACATAGAATGATGGAACCATTGTCACACTATCACAGTGAGATACACCAGTGTAAACCTGTACCAATAAACCTAAACCATGCATCAACCATGCATCAACCTATACCTCAACCTGTAATCAACATGTACCATAAACAAGTGCATCAACCATGCACCAACATGTACCATAAACAAGTGCATCAACCATGCACCAACATGTACCATAAACAAGTGCATCAACCATGCACCAACCTATACCAAACAATTTGCAATCAACTTGTACCATAAACAAGTGCAACCAACCATGTACCAAGTATGTACCAATCATGTGTCAACTACTCATCAACTATGACTCATCAATATGTACCAACATCATCAACTATACACCTCATGTATGTGTCAACTCATCAACTACTTGTATCAAGCATGTACCCAACTTGTACCTCAACCAAAATCCCTCATCAATTTCATCATCCAAATATGATTTATAACTCTGTAATAGACCTGGTGTATATGATCACATACCTACAAACCTTCCTTCACTTTAAACAACAAGACCCTAGCATTTACATCAAACTTGTATTTAGTCTCACATGACTAGTTTTGGATTAGTCAACAACCCTAACTTGAAATAACCATAACTTTGTACTTGTTGTTGGCACCATAATTTTCTTCGCTAAGGTTATAGGTTTGTCAACAATTTTCAAAGTCATGCATGTTAGCACCCATATTGTTTTTATGACTGGAAGCATCTAACATCTCCAAGGGTCATTTTCAAAAGGAAGCTTATCATTTATTTGCTCCATTTCCATTTGCAACTGCGCTCTGCAAAATTTGTTACACACTACGCAGTGGATTCTGTCGCGCATAGTATTTTTTTGTGCAGTGGATTTCACCGCGTAAAGGATTCTATTGTACAGTGGATTTTGTCGTGCAATGGGATTTTGCGCATAGGATGTTGTCGCGTAGTGGATTTCATCGCGTAATGGATTTTGTCGCGCACTGGATGTTGTCATGCTGTGGATGTTTTCATGTAGTGTATTCTTTCGCGCATAGGATGTTGTCGCGTAGAGGATGTCATTGCGTAGTGGATTTTTCTACGCACAGGCTACAGGTCGCACTGCACAAATGATTGGTTTAGTGTTCAACTTCAAGATCGATTTCCAACCAACTGGAGAAGAAGTTTACAAATCCCCGATATTTTTTGTTGATGATAAACCAAATAATAAAAACTTCTCTCATATTTGAAAAATGTGTCACGGATTGGGAGATTAGAAGGAATCTTTGAGCCCTATTTTTTAGTTTTCATGATTTCCTCTCTGAGACATGTTTTTGAGACACGTATTCCGGCCATTTGGAGATTCATGTCAAGAAAATGAGAGAGGTTTTTCTTTATAAATAGATTAAATACAAAATCCTCTCTCGGTTTTGGAAAATATGTTCTTATTAGTGACATATGATGTCATATTTAACGGCTATTTTCCCAGTTTGTTGTGCAATCCACTGTGTTTTTTGTTGTAGGTTACTATTGCACAGCAGACTTGCTGTGCATGTGTAACAGAGTGTCCAACAGTGAAAATTATGACTTATCACAACCATAGGGTCGAATTTTGATCATGATCAATGATTGTAAAGAATATCTCGATTACGATTATGATTTGGAAAAGTCAGGTTTCCTATTTTTAGTAAATTCATTGAAGGTATTTCTCTCTTTCAAAGAAACTAGATCCATGATTCCAGGAGAGAGTAGCTTGACCCTAACATCCAAGGGTGACATTAGTTTTCTATATATGGGGATAATTTTTATGTAAAAGGGGTTGGTTGGTAAATTTGGTAGATGACTACTATTTTATGTAATTTGAGTTCGACTAAAACTTAATGCAAAGGTCATGTGACTTGATGAAAAGATTCTAGTTGTAATAGTTGGATGTATTGTGCCTCTTTCTTTGAGTATGTGCTTCTTGTTATCTTTATTTCATATCTTTTTCTTTCTATTTCAGAATGAATTTTCAAACTTGTGGATTCATTGTACATCGCCCCATGTTCGCACCACTTAGACGAAATATTTTCCTCCAAAGGTAACTCTGAATGCGCCCACAGCAACGCTCTTGAGTTACTTCTTGTAATTTCTCCCGCCACACACTACGGTTTTACATTGAAGACTATTGCTCGCCTAGCCTTATCCTCTCAAGTCTGGTCACTGAGTCATTCATCTTTGTCATTTCCTCAAATCAACTCCATAGCCCAAGTCTTACTTTCTTGTGCCAATATAACAAGAACCCATTATATCAAAGGTGTTTAAATCTAGCCATTGTTTCCAAAGCCATATCATGCGCGGAGACCGCACCATTTCTGAGAGATCCCTCTCTAGATCTGAAAGGATAGCTTCAGGTCTCAAAGTTGGTTGAAAAGTTACCTTCATCATATGTTTATCAGCCAAACATATTTACAGAGTGATAACATTATGGTGTTTTTGTCGAGGACGATATTGAAAATTTTTCCCTAGGAAAGAACGACTTGGTTGAGTTTTGAGGTCTAAGAGCAGCAGACACTTAGGCACATATTGGTTGTATTTCCACTTTGGCGAATCCACACATCATAAAATCATTTGAAGGTGATTCCACTAGCATAAGAATCCAAAGCTAAAGTTTTCATGGAGACTCCAATCAAACTTCAAATGTGATTCAAAGATTCCATTGGAGAATCAGACCTGTTGACAAAGATATGGAAGAGAAGTATGGAAAAATAAGGTACTCGAGCTTAAGTTTAGTTCAAGAAGTACTTTTCTGTTTTATCAATATCTTCTTGTCCTTTCTTGATTTTTTCAAAAGAATATTTCTTCACTTACTGCATTCAAATGAATCCCAGAGATCTACCCTTATATATCCTTCATTGCAATCTGTAGGTATACCTCCTTCTTGTATAGCCGGTATTCACCAAGCTCCTTCCTCTGAGCCTATGATATTCATAATAATTCTTGTGAGCTTAATGAAACCAAAGTTGATCTTGTACCTTTTGTTCTTAATCCTACACCCTCCAAGATTCAAGAAAGATACAGTCCTCTTCAATTTTCTTCCATCCTTCATGACTTTCCTCTGAAACATTATAAGTACCTTCCTCGGTTCGATGGAGAGCTTGATGGAAAGTTAGCTAAAAAACATATTCAAATCTTTGAGCATTTTATAGATCTTTTTGAGATTGAACATGAGGATGTGTCTATGAGGGTCTTTTCTCAGTCATTACAAGGAGATGCCAAAGCATGGTTCAGACGTTTGCATACTCAATCGATTAGCTCGTGGGATGAATTGAGGGAATCTTTCTATAGATTTTGGGGTGAGAGAAAGTCATGGAATCTACTCCTTTCATAGTTTTATGCCATGAGAAGAATGAAATATGAAACCATCTCAAATTTCAGTAGGAGGTTTGCTAGTCTTTATTATAAACTGCCTAAAGAAGTCCAACCTCCTGAAGTTGCTACCATGCTCCATTATGTAACAACATTCCATTCAAAATTATCTTTTCTTTTGATGGAGAGGAAGTCTATTTCTTTGAAACAGAAGTTCAACAATGCTTAGGAAGTTGAAGACAATATTCAAGCATGTAAATATATTGGACATGAGGAGTTGGATGCTAAATAACATGACAATGAATATGAACAAAGAACAGTTGATTTGAATCTTGAGAAGAGGGTTAATAATATCATATGTCCTCTTGAATCTTTAAATGATGATGATTTTGCAAAGGATTATATTCCACTTATTGAAAAAGAAGGTACTAATTTAGCTTCTGATCCATCCCATGATAAGCACGGGGTTGATTGTTTTATGTATTCTTTTGTAGACAGCCAAGAAAATGAATTTGCAAATTAGCTTGTTGAAGAGCAGGCTGATGTCCCATGATTTTTCTTGTTAGATGACATTGCAGATGTTGTTGATTTTCCTATATATGATGAATATGATGATGGTTATGGTGTTGACTTCCTAGAACAACCAGTTGCATGTTCTCTATAAGAAAATGTTCCTTTTCAGCAGTGTAATGAGAGAAATTAACTTACATATCACATCTACAAAAACGAATATGAAGAAAGTACTGAATCAGTTGAAGGAAATTCTTTAATTTTATGCTTTTCTTTGTTTAAATTATTGAAAGAAAATTTAAAGATCATCATTGGGGTAGAGGAATGTGTGTTGATGCAAAATCACATTGATTCATGGGAAACAATTGATAAGAAATTGCAGCAATCTTCTCATGTGTTTGATGAGCCTGTTACTTTTTATGCAGAAGGTCTTGTCAGTTCAAAATTGCAGCCATTGGTCGAAGATGAATATAAAAATGAGTATGTTCAACAATCCAAAGAAATTGAAAAATGTGCATATAAGAGTAGTGAAGAAAATGAAGAAGGTTTTGAATTAAGTGAAAGAACCTTTCCATTGTGTTTTGTTTCTTTCAAATTGCTGAAGAAAAATGTTTATAATGATTCAAATCAGAAATCCTCCAGACATGATGTTGAATATGAAGAAATCAATGGACTTGCTAATGAAAATTATCTTCCATTATGTTTTTCTTCCTTTGAATTGCTAAGAGCATATCATGAGATAATAGAGGAAGCACTGGAGTCTGACTTCATTCACAGAGACATTGTTCTACATGAGCAAATTGTTATCAGTAAAGAGGACCAAAAACTTTCTCATACCTTTAATGACCCTGTTGTTGATTACATGGAAGGGTATTTCAGTCCAAATTTGCAGCATGTGATCAACTATCAGCTTGGAAATAAATATGATGGTCAATCAACGTCAGTGTTAGATATGGATTGCTTTCCACTAGGGGTTTCATTTCAGCCAACACTGTCTTCTTATTTAGAAGATTGTTATCTCCAATAGTCTCAACATATTTTTCATCCTTTTGTGGTAATCAACAGGTTGAATTACATGAAAACAAGGATGCAGTGGAAGGGATGAAACATGATTGTTGTTTTATGCATATTCTGGAGGATCCATTTGCAATTTTGTTGGAGGCGGAAAACAGTCTCAAGGTTTTATTTTTTTTTAGATTTGAATTTATAGATAAATTTTTGAATGACTTATTAGTAAACAGGCTTTGGAGAAAGCATGTGCAATGAAATCAAAAAGTGGATAAAGTGTTTGCATGGTTGCATTGGCATTTTGATTTCACTTGATTGACATCGTTTTCAACATTTAGGGTAGGTAGGAGTGCAAATAAGCTTGGTACTACGAGCATTTCTTTTAGCAATCTGCAATTTTTATTTTCATCTTAGTTTCAGTTTTCATTTTGGAGCATATACAGTATTGGGTTTTTAGCGGATGCAGGTTACAAGTTACAGTTGGAAAGTTGAGTTTGGGAGAAGCCCAATGGATTGGTACCTAGTCTACTGTTCTTTGCTACCTCACAGGGAGGATATCATCCCCATTGGAGCCAGCTGTTAGCACCATCATTTTCATAGCTAAGGTTATAGGTTTGTCAACAATTTTCAAAGTCATGCATGTTAGCACCCATATTGTTTTTACGACTGGCAGCATCTAACATCTCCAAGGGTCAGTTTCAAAAGGAAGCTTATCATTTATTTGTTCCATTTCCATTTGAAATTGTGTGCTACAAAATTTTCTAGGTGTCGCGCAGTGGATATAGTCACGCATAGGATGTTGTCGTGCAGTGGATTTCACCATGTAAAGGATTCTGTCACACAGTTGATTTCGTCGCGCAGTGGGTTGTCGCGCATAGGATGTTGTCGCGCAGTGGATTTCATATCGCGGTGGATGTTTTCAAGCATAGGATATTGTCATGTAGTGGATTCTATCACGCATAGGATGTTTTCGCGCAGAGGATGTCATCGTACAGTGGATTTTTCTGCGCACAAACTATAGGCTGCACTGCACAAATGACTGGTTTAGTGGTCAACTTTAAGATCAATTTTCGACCAACTGGAGATGAATTTTAAAAATCCCCAAGAGATTTTTGTTGAGGACAAACCAAATAATAACAACCTCTCTCATATTTGAATCATGTGTCACAGATTGGGATATTCAAAGGAATCTTTGAGCCCTATTTTTTAGTTTTCATGATTTCCTGTCCGAGACATGTTTTTGAGACACGTATTCCGGATAGTTGGAGATGCATTTCAAGAAACTGAGAGAGTTTTTTATTTATAAATATATTAAATACAAACACCTCTCTCAGTTTCGGAAAATATGTTTTTATTAGTGATATATGATGTCATATTTAACACCTATTTTTCCCAGTTTGTTGCGCAATCCGCTGCGTTTTTTTGTTGTAGGTTACTGTTGCATAGCAAACTTGTTGTGCAAGTGTGAAAAAGTGTCCAGCAGTGAAAATTATGACTTATCAGAACCATAGGATCTAATTTTGATCATGATCAATGATTGTAAATAATATCTTGGTTACGATTATGATTTGGAAAAGTCGGGTTTCCTATTTTTAGTAAATCCATTGAAGTTATTGCTCTCTTTCAAAGAAACTGGATCCATGATTCCAGGAGAGAGTATCTAGACCCTAATAGCCAAGGGTGACATTATTTTTCTATATATGGGGATCATTTTCATGTAAAAGGGGTTGGTTGGAAAATTTGGTAGATGACTGCTATTGTATGTAATTTGAGTTCGAATGAAACTTAATGCAAAGGTCCTATGACTTGATGAAAAGATTCTAGTTGCAATAGTTGGATGTATTGTGCCTTTCTCTTTGTGTATGCGCTTCCTTTTATATTTATTTCATATATTTTTCTTTCTATTTCAGAACAAATTTTCGAACCTGTGGATTTGATGTACAGCGCCCCATGCTCACGCCACTTAGATGAAAGGTTTTCCTCCAAAGCTAACTCTGAAATTGCCCACAACGATGCTCCTAAGTTACTTCTTATAATTTACCCTACCACACATTACGGTTTTACACTGAAGACTATTGCTCGCCTAGCCTTAACCTCTCAAATTTGGTCACTGAGTCATTTGTCTTTGTCATTTCCTCAAATCAACTCCATATCCTCAAATTGACTCCATAGCCCAACTCTTACTTTCTTGCACCAATATAACTAGAACCCATTATATCAAAGGTGTTTAAATCTATTCATTCTTTCCAAATCCATATCCTGTGCGAAGATCGCACCATTTTCGAGAGATCCCTCTCCAGATCCGAAAGGCTAGTTTTGGGTCTCAAAGTTGGTTGAAAAAGTTACCTTCGTCATCTATTTATCATACGAACAGATTTACGAAGTGCTAACACCTGTAATGAATAAATATATGAAATTGATACACAATGTTTTTTCATTTTGTTTTGTGCAATTCCTTCAAGTTTCACTACTTGGAACCTCTCAGAAAATTAGTTATAGCAAAAATTGCATACCTTGTTGAATTATGGCTTATTCTAGAGAGAGACGTTGTAGAGCGTGCCCCACAAGGAATATTGGTAGAATCGATATGAAACTATTACACAGCATACTACAGATTGTACTATAACCAACACATTTGGTATTACTGAATTTGGATCTGTTATGAAGAAGTTGTGATGTTTTTACCCGAAACACTTGTTTTTGACTAGTTTTAGGACTATCCACAAACCCTATTTTCCACGGAGTGTAACTCCAGAAGTAAAACAAACCACAAGCTGAATATTTTACCACAGATACTTGGATATGTTTCCTCAATGGAATATCAATTTCACAATCTGAACCATTCCATAAAAAAAGTTATTGCAAAAATGGTGAGATGACCTGTAAATAACATACCTTAGAAAGCATCATCAAAATAATTTATCCTTCCTTGAATTTCGGCCTTCTTTTCTTCATCGTCCCTCGGAAATTAGGATTAGATGTCCTTTGGTTACTTTAGACACCTTATATATCCATGTCTTTTTCTGAGGTTCCTGTCTGTGATTGTTATTATTATGTTGAGGTTCTTTGGGAAGGACTGCCATTCTGCAATCTTTGGCCACGTGTCCAAAATTGTTACATTTGTAACATTCCACTTCAGTTCTCAAATATTCAAACCTATTGTAACTTATTCTCTATATTTCACTAGGTATTCTTGAATAACCCCTTTGTGTATGACTCTCAAAGTTGTTATTATTCATGTTGCTAGCTCTGCAATTCATAGCTTTATGTCCAAAATTATTACATGCATAACATAAACCAAAAAATATAGTTTGATACTTGGGAGTTGAAGATATTCTGAAAGGAGGGTCTCTTATGAATCCTTCTTCTTCTTGAGGCCTATATGTTTGTTGTTGATTCTGAAATATGAATCTTCTTGGTGGAGGAGTGTCCCTGTAATCTTCCTTGTATATCTTCTTATCCCCTTTGATTGTTTCTACATACATTTTTGGATATGTTTCTTACTCTGTTGTTTTGGAGCTTGATCCCTTTTCTGTCTGATTGTATCCAAGTATAGACTTGTCAATATGAGATTTTTGACTACTGATAATTTCATCTAGAACTTTTGAGCTATTCTGCATATTTTTATTTTGAATATCCTTTCTTAGTGAGACAATCTGTTAGGAACCAAATATCAATATAGCAGAGAAAAACCTCAGAAAAAGTACTCAACGCCTTGAAAAAGAGAGAAATTCAAATAATAAGCCTCTTCGAGGGGGAAAACTCCTTATGCCCACATATATGTTCAATTACAAGATGATTCAAAATGAAGATGTCTCCTTGTTATATATAGGAGACTAGGAGGTATAATTACAACTAATGGAATAAATCTAACATAAATAAAATAACATTACTGATGTAATATGCCCCAATTAAGGGGTAATGAGCCACTATTTAGGGATTAACATGCCCCTCCCCTTGAGACAAGTGTTGTCCTCAATGCTTGAGTAAATTTGGATGCTTCCATAAAAGACTCATCTTCCCAAGTAGAATCTTCAGCCGGTAGTTTCCTCCATTTAATGAGATACTCTGAAATGGATCTATTCCTTAGCTAGCGAATTCTTGTGTCAGTGATGGCTTTAGGCTCCAATATGATTTTTCCTTCCTCAGAAAGTTCTGGAAATATAGTTTTAACTAGGCTCTTGTCCCCTATAACCTTATTTAAGCATGAAACATGGAAAACTGGGTGTACTCGTGAAGATGCAGGCAACTCCAACTTGTATGCCATAGTACCAATCTTTTGCAACACCTTATAAGGGTCATAATACTTTGGTGATAATTTATTATCCTTCTTGGATTTCTTGAGGGACATCTATTTGTATGGTTGTAGTCTTAAAAACACCCAATCCCCTAATTCAAAACTTCTTTCGCTACGATGTTGATCTGCTTGTTGTTTCATGCGATTATGTTCCATGGTCAAGTTGTCCTTTAATATTTGGAGAACGTTTTGTTGATGCTAGATGTGATCTTCCATTGCTTGAGCCTTAGATTTTTATTTTAGATACGAAGTGATGGAAGGAGGGTGGTATCCATAGAGTGCCATAAATGGTGTCATTTTTGTTGCAATATGAAAGGAAGTGTTATACCACCATTCTGCCAAGGGTAACCATTTGAACCATTGTGTTTGTTTATCAGAGACAAAGAAATG
>ML784835.1:86740-105364 GCA_009831015.1 Picea engelmannii
CGTGAGGAGTCATGTGATGTTCCATATACCACCAGAAATGGAATGAAATGTAATATCCGTATAGAATAGTATTACCTGAAAATATATCAAAACTCATATTGTTATCCATCAAACAAACTTGGGTCAATTACCCAAACCTGGGTTCTCCAACTTCTCATGGCCATAATCTAACCATGAGGAGTTATGTGATGTTCCACATACCACCAGAAATGGCATGAAAATAAATATCCATCTAGGATAGTTTCACTAACAAATTCACTGACGTTCATCTCATTATTCCACAAATAATCATGGGTTCTCTAACCATACTTATAGGATAACTCAATCCGAAAAGCATCTTCCCATGAGGGATTTCACCATAAGGGGACCACTTTGGAGTTCATCCATTTCTACTTATTATCAACCATGAAAAGACAATAACGAGTCATCTTTACATCAAACAAGCTTGGTTCCATTACCCAACCTTTATGCTATGGAGCTTTCTTCAAGGGTTAACATCAATGACAACCAACCTTAATCAACAAGAATTCATGAAGATATAGATGATGAAGAAAGAAGAATATTGTGAGAAGCTTGAAGAAGAATTTGTCACATTAAGAGTTAAATTTGTTAGTATCATCAAGAAAACTGAAGAGAGCGAAATCTCCACATCATCAGTAAAGAAAGCCGAAGAAAAATGTTACAGGTTACTACAAAGGAAGAATAAAGAGAAGGATATGAGTTATGCAGACATTAGAATAGGCTCTATAAAGAATGAAGAATGCAAGCCCTCAAAGGAGAACAATATAGAAAATAAGAAAACTCAAGAAGAAGAGTACATAAGAGATGGATATCAAAGAAGACCCTCCACTTTCAGGTATCAAAGAAGTTTCAATCATTGTGAAGGAAACAACAGAAGAGAAGATAGTGATTAACAAGGACATGAATTCAGAAGGAATAAATCACAAAGAATATCATTCACTCCCAGGTATCAAAATTTATTTTATGGTCATTGTTTTACATGTGCTAAATTTGGACATAAAGATGTAGATTGCAGAGCATATAGAAGAGATGTTTATGTGGCCCCACAATATTAAATGTTACAAATGCCACAACTATGGGAACATAGATCATGAATGTAGAAGCATGATGGATATTTCTATGAAAGATAACACTTATATCAGATATAATAAGATATGGAAAAGAAAACAAGAACATGTAAAGGAAGAACATATGACTGAAAAACGCCCATAAGTCATACTCTCAATATTTGCAGTAATACAAGATTAGGACAAATCTATAGGAAAAAATGAAGATGTCTGATACATGAAGGTTTGGAGAAGAAATGAAAAACAAGAAGAAAAGTTTAATGAAAACCAAGTCCTAGATATTGTACTCACAAGATTTGCAGCAGCACAAGATCATGATGAATCTACACGAAAATAGGAAGATGTCAGAATCTAGGAAGAGGATGAAAGGAAGATATCAGAATTCAGATGATAGAAGAAGAAGATTACTCCATTTTATGGCAGCTTCCTCCACATTTATGATCCATATGGCTTGGAGGCTCCGAATAAATATGAATATTGAAGAGGGGGAGTCTAAGAAACAACTCTACAGGTCAAAGAACTATCTTTTGAGCAGTCTGAAGTCTGCAGATTTTGGAAAGGAAATTTCAGAGTGGTTTAATGACATAAGTGAAAAATGTCTTGTGACAGTTTGATTGTTTGAGGAGCATATTTCGAAACACATTCACATACATGTATCAGTTGACAGTTATGAATAATTTCAATGGAACACTTTTCAAGAAAAGATTCATGAATGTATAGAGGATTTCAGAGACATATTCAGTACAAATTGTTGCAAACATGTAAAGTATGATTTAGGATTGAGAATATAGTTTGAGAAGTAAGGAATATCTTGTGAACAGTTGCAAAAGATGGGTCAACATCATAGAAGAGTCGTGGATAATTGTTATAACATGGATTATGTTATCACATGCAAATTTTCTCTTTGTCAGATCCCTTGGCCTCTTGGTGTTTTTGCAACAGTTCTAACTCCCCTCATCAAGATCTAGTCAATTTCATTAGCAAACATTCACCATGCATTAGTTGGATTAAAAAAGGTGGTCAAAGAGTCAAAAATCCCTCGCTATGCAACTTGCTACGCAAATTCTTAAGGATACAGTTGTGTGACGAACTTGCTACGCAAATGTCTTAGTCTTATTTTTGGGCAGCACAATGAGGTTCTATCTTGTAATTTTGATTTAGAGGTCTGATATATTATATGTTGATGAAAGAATCAACATAATTGCATCAATTTAAGTAGGTTTTCATTCAGTTGTCATTTGGCTTCCATTTTGCAATTTTGAGGCATATTAGGGTTTTGAGGACGAATGGAAGAAAATAATGTTTTGAAATACCAATGCATTGTTCTCAGAGATAACTATCATCATTATGAGCATGAATCTATTAGTGAACATTTTTTAATCATCAATCAAGATTCAAAAAGGTGAAGAAGAACTCAAAAGACATTCGTTGCACAATTGTCAAAACATCCACGTGTGTATTTAATGATTATTGAGGAAGGTTTTATTTGGTTTTTGTTTTCAAAATAAGTTAATTTTTTATGCTAAATACCTTCAACATCAATACCACCAATATTCCCTTTCAAAACCCTCAATTTCAATCACATTGTGCATGGGTTTCAGAGCACGATGTGCAAATGACTGTTTTTGTGGTCAACTTCAAGATCGTTTTTTGAACAACTACGGAGGATTTTTGAAAAACATAGAGATGTTTTGGTCAATAGCATACACGATTAAAAATTCCTCTCATATTTTCAATAGGTTTCATAGTCTGGGATATTTGAATGAATATTTATAGCCTATTTTTCCAGATTTAAGCATTTAATGATTTCTTGTTTTAGTCATCATCTTTGGGCGCATATTATGAGAAGTTGAAGAGGAATTTTTGAAAACCCAAAGAGGTTTTGTCAAGAAAATACCTAATAATAAAAAAATATCTCATTTTTGCACAACTATCATGGTTTGGAATATATGCAATGAACTTTGAGGCTTATTTTCCATATTTTCTCCAAGCCAAATTTCCTGTAGGTTACTATTGTGCAACAACCTTGATGCGCAATTGTGACAGAGCATCCAAAATGTGTCCAGATCAACATGGACATGTCAGTAGAGGCACCAAGTCATATTCAATGAGAACCAAGGTCAAATATCACCATATCAGGGATTCAAACATCTTTTTTTTCAAGTGGTTATAATGTAATAAATGAGTCAAGTTTGATTCCTTGTTTTTAGTAGTTTGTTTAGATTGTGATGCCAAAATATGTGTAACTATAGCTTAACTTAGACAAGTTGTTGAATTAGAATTTAGGAGGATAGGAGCACAATTTTTGTATATATTTTATGGAGCTACATCAACTCAAGGTTGGGAAGTGTGTGAGGAATATATTATTGTGTGCATGTTGTGAACAATTTTCTGAGATTAATGGAATTTTGGACTAGAAGTACCTGAAAGTTGACATCGAAGATACATTTTATTATTTCCTCTTTATGCTTGTTTTCTACTGTTTATGTGTTCTTATTTTGTCAGTTAGTTCATGTTAGTATTTTCTTCTTTAATGTTCAGTGAAGTATATGTATCAAAATTCATTTAAAACTAGTGCTCTGTTGCATATATTTTCAACTATGTTTTTGTTGTAATTTCCTTGGGATTCATCCTTGATAGATGCCCTAAGGGGTTATTTGTTTTCTATGCAATTTTCATATACAATGACATTTAATTGTATAAAGAGGAGTTTTTTATCTTTCCTCTGAGCAGTTATCTTTCAATTAACCAATTTCCCATCACATTATCATTGATCTCTCATTCATGACTCCATTTCCCAATGGACCTTCCATATGCTCTACCACCAACTCTTTAAATTCACTTTAAACCAAAGATATAGCCTTTGAATGAAATATCAAATCAATCCTTTCAGTGATTAGTTTGAAAGAGAGAGACCTCTCTAGTTTGGAAGGGCTAGCTTCTAGCATCAAGTTGGTTTGTGGTTGCCTCTATGGTTTCCCTCTCGTAGCCAAGGGAAATTACGAAGTGATAAAATTTTGGCACCATTGTCGGGGACAAATGAGAAATATTCTCTGGGAGAAATGACAAATACTAGAGCTGATTGTTGATGGTGAACAATGGTCAGACACAAGAAAGTTGTGTACTTTTCACCTAGTGACTCCAACCTTGAAGAATCCATAAGTTTAAAGTTTCACCAGTGACTACATTGTCTCAATATGAGTTTCATGTATGAAAGGTATGCTCCTATGCATTGCTCACATATTCCAGGTTTTCCAAATCGAATGCCTAGTGTAGATTGGAAAACCAATCTCCCAAGTTTCAAATATCAAAAGGGTGATGATGTGACTATTCATTTGGTTAGATTTCACGTGCATGTATATAGACTTGGGGTTAAATTGCATGAGGATTATTTAATGAAAATGTTCATGGTATCCTTGGAGGGAAATGCACAATTATGGTATGAAGGTTTTCCACTTGGTTTCTTGTAGTCCCTTAAAGATTTTAATTTAATATTTTTTGAGAAATAAAAAAGAAACCTATCTGTCTTTATCACTGGTTCAAAATTGTTGTGAGAATGTTGAAAGTTTTATTCAACATCTTGAAAGATTTTATGAAGATGATAAGTTCATGGATGAGGAAATATTAGAGGCTCTTCATGAAAAACATTTTCAACATCATGAAGAAATGTTAGAGTCTAATTTTCAAGATGTTCATGAAAATTTCCAACAGAAAGAGGTTTCTCCCTTAGCTGAAAATGAAGAAGAATGTGATCTTGATGTCGAATTTCTTATTGTGTCCCCTAGGTGTGATGTAAATATGCAATAACCTTGTCGGTATTTGTGTGAGGATGAAATGTAAAATTGTCTTACAAATTATTCATTTTCTGAAATTTTATTTGAAGAGCAATTTTATCAAAATGAAGTTTCTGAAGTTGTATGTACATAAAACTTAATCAGTAAACCAACACATGACATAGACCTTCAAGAAACTATTTTTCTTGAAATTTTTAAAATCCAAAATGACTTTTTTGTTGAGGAACATGAAACAACATTTTCTAATTGTTCCCAAACACATGAGGTAGTTGTTTCACTTGAAGATTTTCAAGATTATACAAATCCTTTTCCTGTCAGGGAGGATGAGAAATATGAACAAATGGATTCCTTTCATTTTGAAAGTGAGATGGAGATGGATAAAATAGAACAAGTACCAGCGACTATAAATGAAGAATATGCTTGTTTATTTGAGAATCATCAAGGAAAGGTATCCATTCATGCCTTTGGATATTCTTTTTCCAACTTGTTAGAATCATCTGTGAAGGAAGATCATGTTTTTTCCGTTAGTATAGGATTTGGATTTATATTGGAGTTTGATTTTTTGTTTTCTACATTTTACTGTCTGCTCAAGAAAAGTGTGAGCCGAGGGAAATCGAACAACCAATTGTTTGATTGGCTGCATTGGCATTTTTTCATCACTTGATTGTGCATATGTGTCATCAACTTAGAGTAGGTTGGTTTGATTATGAATAATCTCTCAGTTTGAGCATCTTTTTCAGCATTGTACAATTTGGTTTTCAGCATATGTTATTTTAGTTTGCAGTAGTAATTCTTTTCAGTTTCAACAGTATGCAGTACTTTCAGTTTGGGTTGCTAGTTTGGTTTTAGTTGTAAAGGTTGAAGGTTTTATGAAAGAGTTTGGAGCATCCCAATGGATTAGGCATCAGTCTTATGGTTCTTTGTCTCCTCTCAAGGAGGACACCATCCCCATTGGAGCCGATGTTATCACATGTAATTTTTCTCTTTGTTAGATCCCTTGGCCTCTTGGTGTTTTTGCGGAAGTTCTAACTCCCCTCATCAATATCTAGTCAATTTCATTAGAAAACATTCAGCATGCATTAGTTGGAGTAAAATATGTCACGGTGGTAAAAGATTCAAAAATCCCTTGCTATGCAACATGCTGCGCAAATTCTGAAGGATATAGTTGTGCAACAAACTTTTTACGCAACGGTCTTAGTCTTATTTTTGGGCAGCACAATGAGGTTCTATCTTGTCATTTTCATTTGGAGGTATGATATATTGGATGATGATGAAATAATCACCATAATTGCATCAGTTTAAGCCTGTTTTCATTCAGTTGTCATTTATCTTCCATTTTGCAATTTTGAGGCATATTAGGGTTTTGAGAACGAATGGAAGAAAACGATGTTTTGAAAGGCCAATTGAGTAGTCTCAGAGATAACTATCGTCATCATGAGCATGAATCTATCATTCATCATTTTTCAATCATCAATCAAGATTCAAAAAGGTGAAGAAGAACTCAAAAAGACATTTGTTGCACAAACATGTTGTGCAACTGTCAAAGCATCCACTTGTGCATTTAATGAGTATTGAGGAAGGTTTTATTTGGTTTTTGGGTTCAAAATAAGTTAATTTTTTGTTCTAAATCCATTCAACATCAATCCCACCAATCTACCCTTGCAAAACCATCAATTTCAATCACAATGCACACAGGCTGCAAGGCATGTTGCGCAAATGATTGTTTTCGTGGTTAACTTCAAGATCTCTTTCTGGAAAACTGGAGAGGACTTTTGAAACTCCCAGAGAGTTTGTTTTCAATAACATACCCAATAACAAAAACCTCTCTCATATTTGAAACATGTGTCATATTTTGAGAAATTTGAAAGAATCTTTACATCCCATTTTTCCATATTTAAGCATTTAATGATTTCTTGTTTTAGTTATCATCTTTAGGTGCATATTTTGAGAATCTGAAGAATATTTTTTGAAAACCCAAAGAGGTTTTTAGCAAAAACAGACCCAGTAAAAAAAACCTCTATCAGGTTTTTCACCTCTATCATGATTTACAATATATGAAGTGGTCTTTGAGGCCTATTTTCTAGAATTTCTCCAAGCTAGATTTCCTGTAGGTTATTGTTGCGCAGAAACCTTGCTGTGAAACTATGACATAGCATCCATAATGTGTCCAGATCAGCATTGATTGGTCAGTAGAGGTGCCAAGTCATTTTCAACAAGCACCAAGGTCAAATATCACCATATCATGGTTTCAAACACCTTTTTTGTCAAGTGGTTATGATGTAATAAATGAGTCAAGTTTGACTCCTTGTTTTTAATAGTTTGTTTAGATTTTGATGCCAAAATATGTGTAACTGTAGCTTAACTTAGACAAGTTGTTGAATTCGAATTTAGGAGGATAGGAGGAGACTTTTTGTATATATTTTATGGAGTTACATTAGCTCAAGGTTGGAAAGTGTATGAGGAAGAGATTATTGTGTGCATCTTGTGAACTATTTTCTGAGATTAATGGAATTTTGGACCAGAAGTACCTGAAAGTTGACATCAGAGATTAATTGTTTTTTATTGTTTATGTGTTATTATTGTATCAATTAGTTCATGTTAGTATTTTCTTTTTTAATTTGCATTGAGGTATCTACATCAAAATTCATCTGAAACTGGTGCTTTGTTGCATATATTTTCAACTTTGTTTCTATTGTAATTTCATTAGGATTCATCCTTGATAGATGCCCTAAGGGGTTATTTGTTTTATCTGTAATTTTCATATACAACGACATTTAATTGTGTAAAGAGGAGTTTTCTATCTTTCCTTTGAGCAGTTATCTTTCAATTAACCAAATTCCCATCACATTATCATTGATCTCTCATTCATGACTCCATTTCCCAATGGACCTTCCATATACTCTACCACCACCTCTTTAAATTCACTTTAAACCAGAGATCTAGCCTTTGAAAAAAATATAAAATCAATCTCTGGGTTGGAAGGGATAACTTCCATCCTCAATTTGGTTTATGGTTACCTCCGTGGTTTCCCTCCCATAGCTAAGGGAAATTATAGAGTGATAACAGATTCATGAGATATTTATCAGATACATAAGACATGAGTTAGAGAAGATGCATAACAGTGGATGAAATCATATTGACACATAGAATCAACTAGTCACAAAAATACAAGTATTGAAAGACACAACAGAATAGGCAAAGAGAAATCATCAAAAGAAGCCATATCATTATTGGCCCTTGGTTATGGAAGCAAGTGAAGATCAAGGAAGAAAAGGCAAAATGTGAACCGCGTGGAAGACACGGTGATTTTTACTGGGTCGAAGTAAGCAAAAGAGAAGAAAAGATGGAGTGAAGTAAGAGAAAGCAAGGCGTTGGACGTAGAGATCGAGGATGATAGATCAGCAAGGAAGATGGATCATGGAAAACTCAACAAGTGGAAAAAGCTACCGGTGGATGCTTTGGAGCATCGTGTGAGAAGGAAGAAAAGACAGGTTGGTGAAGCCCTGAAAACGCAGGTCAAGTTGACCTAGGGTTTTAGACACCTAGGGTTTTGGTATCTAGGGTTTTGACACTTAGGTCTTGACCTAAAGCTATCGGTGAGCTATTGTAATGGATAAATAGAGGTCTAAAGGACCTGGGATGGGTTTTTGTTAGTGTTGTTGGTACTAAGTTGGTTGAGGATTCATTACTATTGTGTAATCGAGTGAGTATTATTGTGTGAGAGAGAAGTGTTGAGTGTAGAGCCTTACGCTATTGTAAGATCTTCAGTTGGGTGTGAAGGTCAATCCTACAGCTGGGTGCACAGGAAGGGGAGAGATAGAGAAGAGAAGAAAGAAGATATGCTAGTTGAGAGTGCATAAAAGAATTGTATGCTTCATCTTAATATATTATAAAGCACAGTTTTGTGGATGTATCCCTAGAGAGAGGGTGAACCACGTATATATTTTTGTGTGTGTGTGATTGATGCTTTGTTATTTGTCATCTGGTATACGGTTATTGCATTACTGTGTTAGATCTGATAGATAGTTATGTGAAGTAGATCTGAACTAGTAAGTGATATATAAATGTTGTATTTCTCTTATATTAGATCCACATGGTGTTCCCTTTGGTTGTATACATCTATGTCCTACAACCCCCCCATAGCTACTTCGAGTGAGACTGCATCTACTTTGCAGGTGTTGCCGAAAGTGCCAGTAGTTAGGGCTTATTGGTGGGCTCTTGGAGCTGAACCCTGGGTCTGCCCCTGTGCCAAAAAATGGTTCCATTGTCAGGACATGAATCTTCTTGAGGGAATGTCAAGGTGGTTTCCATCAAAGACAAAGATTTATAAGTGGATATAAGATCAAGAAAAGGACTTCGTTGAAGCCTAGAACAAGAACTCTAATCTTAGTATAGAAGATTGGCCGAAAAGATATATCTTTACTGATATACACGAGATTTTCTTTGGAGGAATCCATAGAGAGTTATACAAGTGGCTAGATAGGTTAGTAGATACCCAATTTGATATCAAATCTAGGCCACCTGTGGTTTGGATGTCGGCGTTGGTCAAGAAGGTCAAGAGCAGTAGATCACTAGTTTGATAGTACCATTGGAGGGTATATCACTGAGTTTGTTGCTGACAGAGTAGAATCGTATAGCCAAGCAGAGAGATACTTCTTTAAGGGACCTAGAGGAAAATTTTTACATTTTCTGAAGTTGAAGATCAAGATGCTATTGCATGAGAAGAACATCTTGAAGATACAGTAGTCTGCTGGATTGAAGATCTAATGTTCAAGAACTCAGATAGCGACAGCAACACAGAGGCTAGACATACACGCACTGGGAGAGTATTCATAGAAGTTCCTCTTGCTAACTTGTTTAAGTAGAACTATGGGGACGAGGGTTTCTACAATGGAGAAGAGTTATATCTAATGGATGAGGAGCATTCAGAGTCCATTGGGCCAGAGGAAGGGAAAGCTGAAGAAACTTGTCGGGAAGAGATAGAATCTTCAAGAACTGTGCATGTTATTGAAGTAAGTATTATTACTCCTCCTATTGATTCAATAGCATTAAGAAATCAGAGTAATCAGAGTCACCCAAGCGTTCAAAGCACTGTCACTAGTAGCCCAACACATACTTAGTCAGAAACCCTAGGAAGATCTACGGCATATGAGATGAGGTTACCCACCTTCAAAGGAGATGGATCTGAAGATCCTGATCAGCATTGGTTTCTCTACGAAGTCGTATGGATTATTAATAACATCACCGATGAATCTTTCAAATGAGATCACTTTAGTACTACCCTAAGAGACTGTGCATTGAGCTAGTACATGAAGTTTGTTAAGGGAATTTCCCAGCCTAAACCCCTGAATGAGATCAAGAACGCGTTGATTGTCGAGTTCAAGAAACCCAAATCGGAGTCATAGTGCATTACAAAACTAAAAGAAATCAAGCAGAGAATAGTTGAACTAGTATGGGAGTTCAATTAGAGGTTTAAAACCCTAAAGGGCCACTTGAGTTTCCAGATCGCAGATGAGCAGAAGAAGTAATGTATCATTGTTGCTCTCTTACCACACATCAGAGTTCCTCTGATGCAATAGAATATTTCTTCGCAGGCTGAGGCGCTAGAGATCACCATGAAGCTAGAATCATCCCCTATGGGAGAATCCAGTTCAGGTATGAGTCAAATCTTGATTCAGCTAACTAGTTTGTCTCTGCAGGTTGAAGATATGAAGAGAGATAAGGCAAAATACAAAAGAGAAGATATTTGGTGTGTCATATGAAAATCAGAAGGAGATGACAAGGAACATTGTCCCCTATTCCATGAATACTTTTCCTTTGGATCCCCGAGCCCCTTGAAGCAAGTTACCCTACCTTGGTGCAAGGTATGTAGAAATAAACATCGCCCTAGTGAGTGTTATTACATGAAAAAACATGTTCAGACACCCACAAATTTGTATTGCATGTTCTGTAAGTCCATGGGGCATGATGATAGGGATTGTAGGGCTTACGACCTCATGCATGAAAGGCCAAGGGGTATATACAAAATTCAAGGTGAATTACAGCAAGAAGGAAACACTACACAGTATAACTCCCCTGGGAGAGGAAACTTCAACCCTTGTGGTGGATTCCGAGGAAGAGGAAGAGGAGGAGGTATGGGTCGAGGTCGAGGACATATAATATGTTATAAATGTGCATAGCCAGGACACTTAGCAAGGGACTATCAGAACCCTTGTACCACTTGCATCTATTGCAATTCCTTCGAGCATGTTATTGAGGAATGTCTAGCATTGTTGGTTAAACTTTAGGAGAGACGGGGACCTCATAAGAACCCGTAAATACAATTAATCAAAGAATAACCTCATGGAGAAGACCCTAGAGTCATTGTTATCACTCAAGAAGGCATTGTTACAGGAGAAGATAGAATGATCCAATGAAAGACTACAGAAGAATTAGGAGTTAGGAAAGTTGCAGAGAAGACACAAACTTTTGGTGCAAAGAAATAAAAACAAATGTTTGAGGAGGCAAGAAGAGAATTTAGGGGAGACCAAGGTTCTTCATTGAAGATATGACCAAAAATAAGAGAATGTGGAATGCCTCTGGAATTTGATCAGTCTTCTTCGCCCGAAGATGGAAAAGAGGCAAGTAAACTTGTCAATTTCTTATATACGTTTATGGAGTTGATTAAAGATGAAAATGCCATACAAGAACTGCAAATTTTGGTCAGAAAGTATGATATGGGAAGGTTATATCCTTTACTAAATAAAGCAGTACATCAACTATCTAAGAAGAGAAGGAAAAATAAGGAACTACACCTGAATGCTCAGATTGGAGAGTATGATATAGACTATGTGGTCCTCGACTTAGGGTCGAAGTTCAATGCCATGACAAAGAAAACTTTGGCACTGATGGGAAAATCTAAGTTGATCTATTCCCCTATCAAACTTAGGATGGCTAATCAGAAAGTTGTAAGCCCCTTTGGAAGATTGGAACATGTCCCCGTGGACATCGACAGAGTGAGGACGTTTGGAGACTTCGAGGTAATTGAGATAGTTGATGATAGTTGTCCTTACCCTGCGCTATTAGGAATTGATTGGGATTTCAATAATTCCATGTTGGGTGATTTAAAGAAAAGATGAATGATGTTTGAAGGATATGGCCTTAGGTTCATTGCACCTTTAGATCCCAATGAAGGTTAGTGATACATAGAACCCATTAGAGAAGAAGATCGCGCTTATGAACTGAAAAACATATACAAATTAACAGCCAGACAACAGGATTACATTAATCCTACAGCAGATGGAAATTTGAGCTAGAAAAGTGACAGTGCATGTTCATCAGATTCAAAAGAAGCACTGGAGAATTGGAAAAAAAATGTACGAAGTATCTACAAGGAGATGTGCTAGGTTAACCAGAGAAGTACACTGGATCGGCACAATAGTAAGTAACTTACCCACCTTTGATGGTCTGAATCCTTTAGAAACCTTATTGTCGGAATTTGAAGGAAGTGTACCAATGCAACAAAAATTGTTGGAAATGGATGAGGCCTTGAAAGCCACACCAGAAAGATGGTGGGGGACACACAAAAACAACATTACAGAATGGGTACAATGTCGTACTCTGATGAAAACATGGTTCTCGACACAAGTACAAGGCTACGAAGTTAGATACACAGGTCGGAGTTGTCCGAAGGAACATGTACGAAGTTGCGAGGAAGCATGGAGTAACATTCCTTAAGAGCAGTGGGTGCACAAATTCATTAACACGCTGGAAACAACCCCTAGCAACCGGTACCTTCAAGTAGAGTTGTGCCTCATCACTGCAGATTGGGAAGGTATGAATCAAAACTTTGTTACTACCTTTTTATTTGAAATCCAATATCCTATAGTAGATCAAACATTATAGGGTGTAAGACAAAAAGTGTTTGAGGAGGCACCTAGGCTCCCTTTGAAACAAGAAGAGGATGAATGGATTGCACCTCTCCAGAAACTTTAAAGATGTTACAACATCAGTACTGATGAAGACGGTGATCCTAGGAAGGTGAACATCGTAGAAACAGAAGGACAGAGAGATGTGGAAGGACTAGGAGTTGAGCTACCATTTATTGGATAGCCGATCAAGATCAAGAAAATCAATATTGGAACAGAACAAACACCGAAGCTTGCAAATATTGGAGATTATTGGGATGTCGCCACTATTGACAAGATCACATAATTGCTACATGAGTATCAGAACTTGTTTCCAATCAAGTTCACTGATATGAAGGGCATTAAAGGGCCTATGGGATAGATGAGGATCCCTTTGAAACCAGATGCAAGACCAGTCAAACAGAGACCCTACAGATTGAACCCTAAATATAAGGAGAAATTGAAGATTGAGCTCAAGAGAATGCTGGAAGAAGGGATTATAGAACCTGTCGAAGAATCAGAATGGATTAGACCTATGGTGGTACAAGAAAATAATACAGGAGAGATCAGGATCTGCATGGATATCAGGAATTTGAATGATGCATGTTTGTATGACCCCTTCCCTATGCCATTCACTGACGAAGTGTTAGATAATGTAGGAGGCCAGGAAATATATTCTTTTACCGATGGATTTTCAGGATACCATCATATCCAGATTGCCAAGGAAGATCGCCATAAGACCACCTTTGTCATAGAATGGGGATCCTACCAATATACAATAATGTCGTTTGGATTGAAGAATGTCCCAGCCATGTTTTCCATGGTGGTGGTTGAAGAATTCAAGGAGTTTCTACATAAGTTTCTAAAAGCATACTTTGATGATTGGATTGTCTTTAGTTTATTGCAAATTCATATCGAATGTTTAAGGCTAATGTTGGACAAGTGTAGGTAGTGTCATATTGCCTTAAACCTGAAGAAGTGCATTTTATTTTCACCATTTGGAGTGTTGTTAGGTCATATTGTATGCAAGCAGGGATTGTTGGTAGATCCATCTAAACTTGCCATCATAGTTGATCTACTCCCTCCTACTTCAGTCAAACATTTACGTACTGTGCTTGGACACACTGGATATTACAGGAAGTTCATTAAAGGCTATGCCCAGATTACAACATCCATGGAGAAGCTTTTGAAGAAAGACTATCAATTTCACTAGACCGAAGAATGCCAGCAGAGCGTCGACACGCTGAAACAAAAAATGGTTATTGCACCTATTCTGGTTTTCCCAAATTGGAGCAAGGAATTTCATGTGCATGTCAATGCATATTCTACTGCATTAGGATTTGTGTTAGCACAACCGATAACAGGAGACATCGACCAACTATTAGCCTTTGCTAGCAGGAAACTATGCACAATAGAGATTAATTACACCACCACTGAGAGAGAAGGGTTAGCCATGGCGTATGTGTTGCAGAAGTTCCCCCACTACTTGCTGGGAGGACACTTTAAAATGTTTATTGATCACTCTGCGCTGAAATACCTAGTCAACAAGCCAGTGTTGGGGGGAAAGAATATGCAGATGGCTTCTACTATTTCAGGAATATGATTTTGAGATCATGGTTAAGCTAGGAAGAATGAACAAAGGTCTTGACCACTTGTCGAGGTTGGAACATAGAGAAGAGCCTACTAGTTTGGAGGATACACTATCGGATGCACAGTTGCTAGCCATTAGAAATATTGATGACTACTTTGTTGAAATATTCCAGTTCCTATCAACAAGAATGGCACCTAGTGAATATACAATCACCCAGAAGAAACAAATAGTAGTGTGTGCTACAGACTTTTCACTTATAGTTGGAAAACTATACAATAGGGAACCTGATGATATACTAAGGAGGTGTGTTATGGAGACAGAGATACCATTGATCCTCGACGAAGATCATGAAGGAATTGCAGGAAGACACTACGCAGGGAAAGAAATTGCACAGAAGGTTCTTCGAGCTGGCCTTTGGTGGCCTACACTACACAGAGATCCTAAGGACTATTACAGAGCCTGCAATGTATGCCAAAGAGTTGGGAAACCATCCATAAGAGATGAAATGTCATTAGCACCATAGCTGATTCTACAAGCATTTGAGAAGTGGGCCATTGACTTCATGGGGCCTATTAACCCTCAAGGGAATTGCACAGGAGAAAGGTACATAATCACTGTGACAGAGTACTTAACCAGATGGGCCGAAGCAAAAGAAGTTAAGGACTCTAGTGCCACTACAGTTGTGTGCTTCATATTTGATGACATCATAACCAGGTTTGGATGCCTGAAGATATTTATGAGCGATCAAGGCACACATTTCATCAATAAAACAATTGAAGCCTTGACCGAGGAATTTGCAGTCCATCATCAGAAGAGCACACCTTACCATCCACACATGAATGGGACAATTGAAGCATTCATTAAGATCTTGGAAACAATGCTGACGAATAGTTGTAGTGTGAACAGGGATGACTAGGATTTAAGAGTACCAGCGGTATTATGGGCCTATAGAACCACTTGCAAGAAACTGACCATGAAGACCCCCTTCAAGTTGGTATATGGTCTTCAATTCGTTGTCCCAATGGAATAATTGGTACCCATCTTACGAATTGTTTCCTTTATAGATATGGATGACACTGGCATTGTTAGAGAGAGGCTTGCACAGTTGGTCGAACTGGAAGAAGACTAATTCATTGCAGGATTTAACCTGTAGGTTCAGAAGGAAAGAGAGAAGGCCTACCACGACAGACATATCAAGAAGAATGTATTTAAGTAAGGTGATCTGGTTTTGGTCTATGAAAACATGTTCATGAAGCATCCTAGGAAGTTTAGAACGCATTGGCTTGGGCCATATGAGGTCGAGTATGTTATAAAAGGAGGAGTTGTGCAATTGAAGACTTTGAATGGAGAATTGAAGGAAGGTTTGGTGAACAGGAGCCGGTTGAATTTGTACTATGAAAACCAACTACCTCACAACTCTCATTAAAAGAATGAGGAAAAGGGTCTAGGTACCAGGTGCAGTTGAAACTAGGTACCAGACACAAAAAAGACAGTATGCACAAGGGAGGTGTTAGTCTCTAATTTTGTCTTGCTTTAGTGAGAAACCCTTGTCCTAAACCCTCCTTACCCATCCCTCATTTTCCATTTTCAACTGTTTTCTATTTTTAGATTTTGGATGTTTCATGGTTTGCATTATAATCTTTGATGATTTATTTAAGCTTGATTATGAAAAACATTGATTAAACTGGAAGTGTCTCCTTTTATACCGTTGGAATTTTCAAATTTCAAGTTATCAAATGCGCTACGGGAATAATCCTATTCCCGTAGCGCCAAATAATCATGCCATAACTTGTGCCTGCTATCCCGATTTAGTTATGATGACACGATTCATGAATTAAGAGTTCGTGTGCTCCCACGAAAGTTTGGCAATCATTTCTAAATCCAACAAGTTCAGAACATAATTGTTATGCACACGCGCAAGGTTCATTTCAAAATCACCTGTTGTTTAATGATTATTATATGTGACTGGTTTGAGTTGGTTTAATTCAGCCTTGCAGGGAGAAATACAGGTATTCATTCAAAGCAAAAGAGTATACCAACAATTGCAGGTATTAAATTTGGAACTTGAGGACGACGGTTGCAGAATTGAGTTTAATGGCGCCAAAGAGGAGAGGACAAGTTGCCAGAATCGAACCAGAAGGTGTTGAACTTCTTGAAGCCTACCCTCAAATGGCCCAAAGATTCAGAGATGCCAGGTGGTTTGAGTTCCTCACCACATCTCAAGGTTATGAAGAGCAGGTTTTAATGGAATTTGCTTTGAACTTCGATGGTCACAAGGTTGAAATCGGTAAAATGTTGATGCTGGTGATAGAGAAAACTATAGCCAAGGATTGCAAGCTTGTGGTTGGAGAGGAAAGATGGTGTAATAAGGAGCACGTGGTTACCGAATTTGTAAATCAATTCCTCCTTCTAGATAAGCAGAATCCAGATTGGATAAGGGGAATACCTCATAGTTGGGTTCGACCCGAATGGCACACTGCTCTGGTGGTGATTCACAGATACATCACCTGCGAAGGGAGGTTTTCGTTGGTATACATCTACCATATCAGAATACTGATGCATCTAAACAGTGACTACCCTTTAAATCTTCCTTATTTCTTGCTTAAAAGTTTGACAAAAATGTCCAAGAAAGTGCAGTCAATTTCCACTAATGCCAAAGGTAGTTTGTTCCATCAAGTCATGATTAAAACCCTAGTCATGTCTGCCCTGAACGAATTACATAAGCCCTGGAATTGGCTCATGGAATCCTTAAAACCTATCACTCAATCCAATAAGCCAAAAAAGGGCAGAGGAAGGAAAACTATTAAACAGAGTCGAGATATTTCTGATGAAAACCCTGTGAAAGATGAATCTTCTGATATCAAGGTAACTAAGAAGAATAGAAGTAAGAGACCTAGATGGGAGCCCGAGATTGAAATGCTTCTTGAGGTAGATGTCAAAGGAGAAACAGAGTCAGATAATGATCTCATTGCTCAAACTATAGTCAAGTCTGAAATGCCATCGACCAACAAAAGGAACATTGCAATCAAAGGAAAAAGGGATAAAGGTGCGTGTGTATCACAAAAACCTCGGAGAAATTCAACCAGGGATACTAATAAGTATAGGTTGAACTCAAAGGCAATGTTCAATCCGGAAATCAAAGAATAAAACACCATAATCATAGAAGATGATTCTGAGGATGTTGAAACAAGCACCAGGAAAAGAGCAAAAAAGTCCCCATTTCCCAAGAAATATGTCAGCAAAGGAAAAGGAAATATTACACCACCTACAGGCCCTGTAATGAGAGCTTAAACTATATTAGCTAAGGCTAAAGAGATGGCTAAAGGAATTAGTAAATTCCCTGAAGAAAAATAGGATTACTTGGATGACTCAGATTACTTACCAGATGTACCTGGAGCTATAGATTCATCCAGTTCTTAAGAAGAACATAGCTCAGAATTGATCTCAAAATACCAAGTTAAAGCCAAGGAACCTAGTGTTACTTTAAATCTAAATGAAACTACACCCTCTGAATATTATTCAGGATTCAGGGTCGAGATAAGAACTGATAAGGAAAAGATTAAATAATTTCAGAAAACCATAAAGCAATTAAAGAAGGAAAAGATGCAGATAGAACAGTGGAATGCTCGCCAGCAAGAAAGAATTCAAAGTCTTAAAAAGAAGAAGAATGAGAAAAGGGAATTGCTTAAGGAACTTAGGGAAATCAATTTCAGACTTTACTGGCACAATGTTGTGTTAACCATGAAGCTCAAGCAGAAAAATGCCAAAGCCACTGCTGCGATTTTATCCTAAAGAGTCAAACAAAATCCCTATTTTGTAGAGTCAAATGTAATGCTGGCAATGTTTGTTATATCAAGTTGTTGAGCTATGGACTATTTTGGAGGTAGAAGCTCATTTTGAGTGAATTAATTTAGGATCTAGATACTTTTTTATTTTAGTCATTTAAAGTTGCTCTAGATAATAGGATCTGGAAATTTTATAGATAGTTTAAATAGACAGAAGATAGACCATATGAGGGTTGAAAATTTGGAGATCTAGAGAAATGTTTTGTGGAGATTATTGTAAAAGGCATGTATGTTCAATTGACACTTAATAGCAAAGGCATATGGATGGTTAGACCTTCTTTTTTCTACTCTATTATTTCATTTTTCATGCTTGAATTTATTATTCAAATTGTGATGCTTTTGGTTCTTGAATGTTAATTTATACAATGAAGATTTTGCTGTAGAGATAATCTTTCAAGTAATGATTTCAAGATGATACCC
>ML784835.1:116741-135271 GCA_009831015.1 Picea engelmannii
CCCATGGGTTAGACTACTACTATCCTGTGATGCACCCTTGCGAATTGTATGGCCCTCGTCCTGTGAGGCCCCGCCAGTTGATTGCTCTTAGTCCTGTGAGGCTAAGGAAAATTTAGGGAGGATCCTAGTACTAGGTTGTTGAGGCTGAAGAAAAGCTACAGGTCTAAAATCTTGTATCAAGTCAGCTACAAGTTTAAAGGTATGTCTATATGCATGTTTTGAGGGTTACATGCTAGTGATTTTATGGTGCATGCTTGAGGCATGTATTTGCTATCTTGTTGATACATTGGCACATGCTTGAGGCACATCTTATGCGCATGGTGTGAAGCATATTCTGGTACATGTATGAGGTACATTTATGGGTGATATTGATGCATGTTTGAGGCACTTCTTGATGAGGTTGTGGTACATTTTGAGGTACATGCATTGGATGTTGTTGTTGGGTATGTGTTATATTTTTTCCTCGGGAAATGTATTTCATTTTTTCCTTGTTTTTCGTGTTGCCTCGATTTTCGTGTCCATTGTTGGGCGGTTTTTCGGCACATGGTTTTTTTCCGATGGTTTTCTATTTCCGGTTAAGGAAATAGGGTTTTTGACTAATCTTGGTCATTGGGTTAGAGTTTTGGATGTCGTTGGCTCCTATATGTATATTGTATTGTAAACAATGTATCACTATGAATGAATATAGAATATGTCAGCTTTCCCGGTTTGGGTTTCTAGGGGAAAAAGTTATGTGTAATGTTTGTATTTGCCATTGTATCTTTTATGTTCTTTTACTAAAAATATGTTTGCAGTAAATATTGTACAAGTTTAAAATATACAGTTGTGGTACATGCTTGAGGCATGTATTGGTGATGTTGGTACATGTTGAGAAACATCTTGGTGATGTCATGGTACATTAGAGACATATCTTAGCTATCTTGGTATCTGGTTTGGTAGTCATGGTGATGGTATCACATTCTTGAGGCACTTCATTGATGATATCTTATTGTATTCGGTTCTTGGTTGAGGAACATCATCTTGGTGCATAGTTGATGCTTGGTATATGGTATATGGTTTTGGTATACGATTGAGGTATATGGTTGATCATTGATGTTATGGTACCTATACTTGCCATATATTATGGTACATTATTGGTGATATTGAGACACATCTTGGTGATGTTATGGTTCATGAGTTGATGATGATATGGTATATTGTTAGAGGCACTTATTGGTGATCTTGATACATGGTATGGTACATGTTTTGGTACATGATGTATGTACATGGTATGGTACAGGTTGATGGTTGATGTACTTGGTATGGTATAGGTTGATGTACATGGTATTGTACAGGTTGATGGCTGGTGTACTTGGTATGGTACATGTTTATGTACATGGTATGCTACATATTTTGGTATATGGTATGGTACATGTTCCAGTACATGGTGTGTTGATGGTTTTGGTATCCATGTGAGTGTATCTAATTGATGATGATATATCAGTGACAATGATAGTGACAGTGGTGGTGACAGGGATAGTGACAAATTGGATGATCCTCAAGTACAGATTGATGTGATAGAGTGACAATGATTGGTTGATGTGATAGTGACAGTGACATGTTGGTTGATGATAGTGGCAGTTACAGGTTTATCAGTGGTAGTGACTGTTTGATTCTACACTTATATTTTAGGGAGACGAGACGGGGCAAGGAAAGGGAGTTGTAGCCTCCTTTTGGTTGACATGATTTTGGTCACTTTGGTGATGTCTTAACAGTGATGTATTCAGGCTCCCAACAAGGACTTTTTTCTTGAGAAAAGTGGCTCCTGTCTTCTTCCAAAAAACATATTTTTAAGATGAGTTCGCAGGTTGCCTATGGTCTATGGTGCGAGAATCCCTCATTCTCACAGGCCACCCACACTTAGGGTGTGAACTTCTTGCAGTATTCTCCATATATAGGGTGCGAACCTATTTTTAAGCTTGGAAAGAAGAAGAGGTCTCGAGGGTTCTAGAAGGGAATCTTCTAGAAAATGAATTGGCATTCGCATGGTTTTCATTCTACTGACTTCTCAGATTTGATGGGATCATCCTCATCCATATAACCATATCTCCTTATCCTATATATTGAAAGGTTTCTCATGGAAAAGGTTAAGCAAGATTGAATGAAGAATTGGTGAAAGAATTGTGTGAAGAACCCTGTTTGGATAGAAGCTTGAAGGCTCTATTTGGTCTATCAAGAGGAATTGGATCTTCTTCATGCAAGTACCGAGCAATTGTGTGTGTTGGAACCAAGGGTCACTAAAAGGAAGCTTGCAACATCAAGGCAATCAGGTTGTATCTTCTACTTTTAATTAATATGATACAGCGGGATGTCCCTTTCCCATAAAGTCACTCTTACTTTATTGTGTAATTCCTTGATCATATGCATAAGTTGACATTGAATATACTTTGCTATCTTTACTTTAGTTGGTTTGTGTTATATTGGAATTGACTTCACGAGAGCACCAAAGCAAAGCAGGAACAACAGAGACCTAAGGAAGAGATATAAAGGTATGTCACTTATTCCTTCCTATTAGTAGATTCAATGATTACAACTTAGGGAAAGAGTCGTGTCATGTCCTGTTTTGTTCTAGATCTAGGTGGATCTAGGGAGATCTGTTAGTGTCCACACCTACCGATTTGTCCGATAACAAAATTGGTGACTCCACTGGGGATGCAACCCATTTTTGGTGGTTTTTGGTGGTTTTTCCTTGGCCATTTTCTCTTAACTTACCATTTTTCATCTCCATCAATCTCTGAGTCTTGAGGAGACCCTGATAGACTCTCTGGGCCCAGAATTTCCTTAAAATTTTTTGTCTTTTTTCCAAATTTTTCTTAGTTTCAGGCCTTCTCGCACTGCACCCTTCTGTAGCCTGCGAGAACCACTAGATTTCGCATATTGCTGTTCATTCCAGTGCGAACTTCTCGCACTATGCTTGTGTCCAACCTGCGAGAATCCTTGATTCTCGCATTGTACACCACTACCATCCTATGAACCCATTTGCAATTTTTTTGGTTTAAGGTTTTTTGTATCCTCAGATGCCCAGATTTGTATGTGTGTCTGAAAAGAACTTCTCTGGCCAGTGATTGATTGTTTCGTCACTTTGAATTTTGTGAATGATTAGTCTTCGAAAATCGAAAGCTCTTCTTGTTCATTTTTTCTCAACTGTTACCTATTGACCTTTTCTTAACAAGGATATAATCTTTGGTTTTGAAATCCGAGTGCTCGTTTGGTTGGGAGCTAGTGATTGGTTTAAAAGTTGGGATTAATTATCTTTTTCAATTGCTCATTACTTGGAAAATTGTTGCCCACATGCATTTGAAGAGACTAGTCTTGTCTGTTTGTTTTTTTTGTCTTCATTGAAAGATTGGTTTGGGTTTTTTGTTGTATATTTCTTTTTCATTAGTTGCTAGTTTTTCTTAGTTCCACCACTGTTGTTTGGGTTCTAGTGAAAATTAAAAAACATTTTTTCTTTTTAAGCAACTTTTTATTCGAAAATATTGGCATTCAATTGTTGAAATAGAATGAATAGAAGATTGGCATTGTTCATGATTGATTGATGTTGCATTTCAAAGAAGATCATATATCGCAGTTCAAGTTGTTCCAGAAAACTCCTCTTTCCCTCCTATAAATAAGATTCATCAAACAAAAAATTGGTATCATTCATTCCTATCTATGCATTGTTGGGTCAGAGTCTCACACAACATCGGTTTCATTTCTGTCTCCTTTGAGTAATAACAGCCTTTAATAATATTGCGCAATTTTTAAAATTTAACTAGTAGCTCTTTTCTAGGACTCTTTTACACCAACATTAGCTAGGCTAGAGATTTGGAATAGGTAGTGAGATACACTCTCCAAAGCACAAAACACACAATAGCATCTTGTGGTAAGGAGTGTCAAATCCCATTTGCATCATTTTGTCTTGGGAAGCCCTTCTCACACAAGGGTAAAACCCGAGGTCGCATTGAGATTGATAGAGTTACTCACTCTGCTTTATCGATATCAGTGTAGAGATTGCACGTATTACGAGGGTCACTTGGAGGTATACCCACAGTGATGAGTGGAAGCCTCTCAAGTTGATTTCGAGCTAGATACCCTACCCTTGCATGTGGATCGGACTGTCGAGTATTCCCCCAGGATTTATTGTTGTTGGTGGTAACCTTAGTGGCCTATCTTCTTAGGGTCTTACACAAGGTGACTGTGAAGGGGAAAGTATTCACAGTATCTGGAATCGACATTGGCCAAACTCACTCGGGCTCCTTGGAGGGTATACCCATGATTATGTGTGGGAGCTTGCACCAAGGTGTAAGTCCATTAAGCAGGTCATCGACGTAAATTTTCCACGCTGGCCCAGCCCCTTCTTGTCTCGTCGATGCGACGTTGGTTTTCATCACCAACTAGTGACTTCGGAATTAGAAGGTCTTGTTTGTTTGGTTTTTCTTCCTAGATTTTTACTAGTGCATGTTGTTTGTTTACCCAAGTTCACCATAGAATTTCTTTCATAAGTTTTTAACTCAAACACAATTGACCCTCCACACCATTCACGTAGAGTGCAAGGCTTACCCCAGGAAAATCTGGAAGGTTCTCAATCCTTTCCTACCAACTCACTGGAGGGATCTCCTCAACAGAGTGAAGTCCAATATGTTGCCACTCCACAAGTGGAAAGAACTAACTCTCTAGAACGGTTCCAAATTACCAATTCTCGAGAGGACTTTCTACTTCATCCCAACTCCGAGAGACGCATTGTGCAAGTGAATTCTTTCGAAGATTTAGTTGTTTAGTCTTCTGTATCACCAACTGGACCTTTCCTAGGACCTGAGGGTCAAGATCCTTTTTGGACTACTAGCATTTTTAGATGGGATCTCTTTGGCTCAGGAGCAGGTGTTGATATCACTGTCTCACCTGAGCTACCTAAAACATCTGATCCAAATGCAGTACCTTTTACTATTGCTTATTATTTTCCTGGTACAGAAGCTCCGTGAGCTGACCACATCTTGACTCTCCCTTTACAAATGGCCCATTACACAGATACTATGAGTCCTCACACCAGCATTACCACAGCTAGCCAAGCCCCCATTGGCACACTTCTTTCACCCAGAGTCACCCCGACACTTCCACCCGGATACCATGCGTTGAATACCTCTATTCCCACTCCTACGCAAATCTCATCTGGGACTCCTAGCAGTTCCACTCCTTCTGGGCACCATCCTCCCAGTTTCATTCTGATACTTCCTTTGCCCTCTTTTAGAGGACCTCTGCCATCCTCTATCGGAGGCACTGATCCCAGTGGCACCATTCCATCGTTCACACCAAATTACTAGTTTCCTGTTGGTGGAAAATTTCACCAAGGAGGCCCAACTCAACCCCCCCTTGCGAGACAAATCCCAATTGGGATGCAACCCCCGATTGGAGGGAAACCCACATCGACCCCACCCTATGGACAAAACATACCTCCATCCTTGGCCCAGTATTGGAATCATCTTATACAACGTAATCCTCACTCGACTAGGGGGCAACAACCTCAGGCTAGCTTCATCATACCCCCTAGTATAGGCCAACCCTATCCAAGTACGTCTAATCCTATTTGAGGATTGAAAGCTCAACCCCATGCCCCCATTCAAGGGTACAACCCTATGAGTTACTTGCCTCCACACCAACAACCAAATCTGCCTGGATCCTCGCATTATATGCAGACTTCTTATGGTCCCATTGGTTTGCTGACGGGACTCCCTCCCCAAAGTCACCAGTACCCGCATGTGAATAAACATTTACCTTTCTTAGCCACCCTAGACCTCCTAGATCTATCAAATATTTTAAATGATCTGATCCTTCACTCTCCCCAATGGCCCACCATACTGGCCAAACTACCATCTGACATCCCTAAATTCGATGGCAAACCGGGAGAGGACCCAAAAAATCATGTAATGACTTTTCACCTTTGGTGCTCATCCAACTCCTTGATGGATGACTCTATTCGTTTACGCCTTTTTCAGCGAACCCTCACGGGTTCCGCCGTGAAGTGGTATATAGAATTACCATGAGGTTTCTTTACTGACTTCCACACCCTTGCTATGGATTTCCTCACCCACTACCAGTTACCAATCCGCTATGAAACGAGAACTAAGATTTTGAGTTCTTTCAAAGAAACAAAATCCACTCATATCTTCGATCACATTCATGAGTGGCAACGGAGATGACGTCTCATGAAACTCTAACTTCCCAATCAGTTGTTGGTAGAGTGGTTCACGAAATCATTCGTGAACGACATCGGTCATGACATCGCCATGGGTGGATTTTTCACAGAAGAACAGGCCATTAGTCGTGCTCAATACCTTGACATCGTTTACTCGCAAAAGTGTACTCTTAACGACTTACTCCTTGATGCACCTCATCCTTCTACTTCCACCACTTCGACTACTCCTGTTGCTTCTCATGCAGCCGACAATGTGATTGGCACTTTCCATGCCCAACCACATTCCGTCCAAACCTATAGCAACAACCCCAAACCCATTTCTTCTAATGTTCAAAATGTTGTCTCCTACCCCTCCCACCGACAAGACTTCTGAGGTAAATGTTTTTCAATCTACCCCCACCAGTAAAAACAAATCCAGAAAGGGAAAGGGTAAGAATAAGGAGGACAAAAAATAATTCGCAAGCAGAAAGAACCAAAACACCACCTGTTGACGATAGGGATAAGTGCAAACCCCGATACCCTTGTCTTATCTATGGTGATGATCACTACACTAAGGATTGTCCACGACGAGCCGAGGTTACTAAGTTCCTTCAAGTGACCATGAAACCACCCATACCGACCATATTATCACAACCCTTCCCCTCTCAACAACAGGCCCAATTGGTCATTCATGACCAACCTACCCCCTCCAACACATCCTATGTCTTAATGTGTATAGGTGATTCAAAGAAGAATGACATCACACTTACCACTCGAGCCAAAGATTATTCTTCCTCTAAAGAGAAGGTTGATTCCATACCTCCTTCGTTGGTCCAGCCATCTCCCATGACTCCACCTACCAACAGTCCTCTTCATCTCAAATGGCCAAGCCTCGACACAGTTCTTCGCCCTCCTCCAAAGGGTGTCGTTCAGAAATTGGCTTTCAATCCTCATGCTCATGTTACCCGGAACTATAGTATTATTGAAGATATGGCCCAAGAACCATCCACGATGTCATCCCTCGAAGTCCTTCAAAGTTTTCCTATACAATGGAAGGCATTGTTGAAAGCTATCGGTGGAATCGACCCTACGGATACAAATTTAATAATTTTTGACTTGGAATATCACATTCCAAGGTTACCCCCTCAACTCGCATTTCAAATACAAGTTATTGTCTCTGAAAAAAACATTTGTAGAATAGTTATCAACGAGGGTGCCTCGACGTGTTTCATGTCTATTACCTGTTGGAAAGCCAACGACTCTCCTCCTTTGACTGAATCCCACAACACACTCAAAGCCTCTAATGGCTCTATTTTTAAGCCTTACGATGTCCTCCCTTCATTGTCAATTAAGTTAGAAGGAAAAACTGTCCAAGTTGAAGTGGATGTCTTTGACGCTCCTCTCGATTACAACCTTCTACTTGGTCATAGCTGGATTGATTCCATGCGCGCAGTTGTGTTGACTCTTTTCCATGTCATGCATTTCCCACATCAAGGAAAGGTAATTATCGTCGACCAATTAGCCTTCTTTAACTCGAATGCATGTACCGACAACATATCATTCATTTCCAACCCCCCGCCCCCATATACAAGAACGTCGGTGTGGGTCTTCTTAAAGACTCCTCGTTAATGGGTACCTTCCCCATCCCACCACCTGATGTTCCACATTATTTTGTAGCCTCGATCAACATGATCTCCACCTCTATTCATGGATCCCCTATGTCTCACAACCCATGGATGGTACCCAACCCCGACGATCATCTTCATTACGACGACGAAATTCCTTTCAGTTTGGTCGAATCCGCTTATCAGGCCATTCAATCGGAAACCCCTTCTACCCCCTCTCTTGGTGATTTATCTCCAGATCCTTTTCGTGTCATTTTTCCCACAGATGAGATGATTATGTTTGTTATGGAACACACTCCCTGGGACGATGGACATCATCGTTCCATCCTCTTTCTAGAACAACACACCATCAAGAGCTACCAACGGATCTCGACCCCGTCGACCATTGTCGTCATTTATACCATTCCCGATTCTACACATGATGTGTTTTCCGAAGGGAACTTAAGTAATATCTCATCCACCATCCCCCTCGACATATCCATAAAACCTGGAATTATTGAAAATGTGCATATCGGAGCTTCGTGTTCCCCTGATGAAATTGTCACCTACAAGTCACTTTTCAAAGAATTTTGTGACGTCTTTGCCTGGATCTATGAAGAAATGTTGGGTATTGACCCCGACATTGTGATACATGAGATTAATACATACCTAGATGCTAAACCCGTCTGTCAATGACTTCGTCAGGTCCACCCACGTAAAGCGGCCGCTATCAAGCTTGAAGTCAAGAAACTTCTCAAAGCCGGCTTTATTTACCCGGTGGCTCTCACTGACTGGGTTTCCAATCTTGTCCCTATCGACAAGAAACAAAGCACAATCCGCGTGTGCGTTGATTATAGGGATATTAACAAAGCATGTCCTAAAGACAACTTTCCTAGCCCCTTCATTGACTAGATTGTCGATGACTGTGCTGGCAGTGAAATCTTCTCTCTGATGGATGGTTTCTCCGGATATAATCAAATCAATATCATTCCCGCGGACCAACACAAAACCGCTTTTATTTGTCCTTGGGGCACTTTTTCCTATCAAAAACTTCCTTTCGGTCTAAAAAATGCTAGCTCAACTTTTCAGTGTGCTATGTCTTGCACCTTCCATGATATCAAGCACATCGTGCAACCATATCTAGACGACTTACCCGCTCATTCCATGCGCTGTATAGATCATCCACTACACCTCCGAACCATTTTCCTTCAATGTCGGTTTTACCATATATGCTTGAATCCTCACAAATGTGTCTTTTGCATAGAATTTGGTCGAATTATAGGATTTATTATTTCACGTCAAGGGATTCGGGTAGATCCTTTGAAGGTCGTGGCGATTCTCAATATCCCTCCTCCTTCCTCACTTCACCAGTTACAAATTTTGCAAGGGAAGGCAAACTTTCTTCATTATTTCATCCCAAACTATGCCAAGCTAGCTCTTGGATTTACACGACTGCTCAAGAAAGGGTCTGAGTTCATATGGGATACCACTGCCAACAAATCTTTCGAAGCTTTGAAATTGTCTCTGACACATACCTCACTTATCTTCCCACCTGATTACAGTCGCGATTATTTCCTCTACCTTGCAGCCTTGGACTACACCATCGTTATGGTTCTCATCCAAGAGGATGATTCTCATGACGAACATGTCATCTATTACTTGAGTCGAAGTCTTACACTTACCGAAACCAAGTATTTACATGTTGAAAAACTGGCTTTGGCAGCCGTCCAAGCATTTCAACGTTTCTGGCACTATATCCTCTCTCGCAATACTATGGTAATTTCTAACTGCAACCCTATGCAGCACATTCTCATGCATCAACTGCTAGGAAGAAAATACTCCAAATGGATCGTGATACTCCAGGAGTTTGACTTAGAATTCGAACACGCTAAGTCCAAGAAATCCTTAGTGTTTGTCGAGTTGATATGCGACTTTCCCTACTCTGAGACGGAAAATGTAGCAGCCGATTCATTACCTGATGAATCCCTTTTCCTGATTAGTTCCGATGATGTTTGGTACGAAGATATCATCATATATATCCAAACCCAGACTTTCCTGCCCAATTTTTCTAGTACTGACCGTCGTCGAATACTCTACCAAGCCCATCAATATATTATCCTCGGTGATACCTTTTATCGTCATGGGATTGACTCCATTTTTAGACACTGCCTCATGTTTGACGAAGCCGAGAAAGCCCTAAATGACTGCCATTCTGGAGCCTGTGGTGGTCATATGTCTGGGTATGCTATTGCCCAGAAGATCTTGTGAGCAGGGTATTTTTGGCCTTTCTTATTTAACAATTGTATAATTGTCGTCCAAAAATGCCACGCTTGCCATACCTACAACCATAAAATACGGTCACATCCTGCTCCTCTTCACCCTGTGGTCTCCGTTGGTCCTTTTGCGAAATGGGGTATCGATTTCATGACATGTCACCCTCACTCGGCCAGGGGGCATGGATACATTATCGTAGCCGTAGATTATTTTACGAAATGGGTCGAGGCAATGCCGACATTTGACAACATCGAAAAGACTGCAACATTATTCATATTCAATCATATCATAGCTCGTTTATTGTTCCTCAGGCTATCGTCACTAATCACGGTAGCCACTTTAGAAACTTCATGATGTTCGAACTCATTGAAAATTTGGGTCTTTTCCTTGAAAACTCAACACCCTATTACCCACAAGCCAACGGCCAAGTCGAAGCAATTAACAAAGTCCTCATTACCATGCTTTGACGAATGATAGGGATTCACAAAACAAGTTGGCACGTGATGTTGTTTTCAGCATTGTGGGCTTACCGGACGTTCGTTAAGTTTGCTATTAGGTTTACACCATTCTGGTTAGTCTATGGTCTAGAAGCTATCATGTCGATTGAATGTGAGATACCCTCCCTAAAACTAGTTTTCGAACTCCTCCCAAACACTTCTGTCGAAGAAGAACGCCTATGGTATCTCATGCGATTAGACGAAACTCATTGTGACGCCACCCTAGTCATAGAATCCTAGAAGAAACATGTCAAAGCCCAATATGACAAACATGTCAAGCCTCATGTTTTCTCCGAAGGGGATTTGGTTCTCCTTTACGAACAAGATCAGGATATGCTAGGAGCAGGAAAATTTGAAGCTATGTGGTGAGGTCCTTATATCGTTAGATGAGTTTTGGAGAAAGGAGATTATGAGTTAGTGGACTATGATTGTATCCATTTGAGTGAACCCAGAAATGGGTTGTACTTAAAGAAGTACTATGCCTAAGATCACCTGTGCATGAGTACATGTATTTTATTTTATCATACTTCTTGTGTGTTACTGTAGTATGCTTTTTGTTATCTGGTCTCTGCCCTTGACCACTTATGTTACGTTGTGTTTGGTTTCCATATGTAGGAGTCTTCACTACCCCACATTGGCTTCACTGATGGCGCTAGCCGTAGTACTCATAACCTTGCTTCTGCTGCTTGGGAAATTTACGCCCCTACAAACGAACTTATCACTCTAAGAGGTGTGTGTCTTGGTCGTGCGACCAACAATATTGCAGAGTATAGCGTCGTCATCGAATTGTTTATTGATGCTATTTCACTCGGTATCTGCCACTTGGTTGTACGACTCGATTCATAGCTAGTAGTACTACAGCTAAGTAATGTCTATGCTATTCAAAGTCCTACTTTATTATGGGTATATTTATGAATTCACCTCTTGGAACATTATTTTGATTGTATTGAGTATCAGCACATTCCTAGATGTCTAAATACATTGACTGATGCATTAGCTAACTACATATTAGACAGACATTTGGGCCATTTATAAACCAATCACATCACATGTATCACACAACACAAGATAAGCCAGTAGAAGTCGTATATATGTATATAACAATCAAAAGTTTTTACAAAAAGTTTATGTCCAAGGACCAAAATCTCAAAATGTGAAGCTCATAGATTCTACAAAATAGTGTCATGGGTGATGCTCATGATAACACACAATTTCCTGAGCCACCCTACGAAGCAGTCGACTAATAGACTTTGACATGCCCACAATGTGGCACTGATAACGCCTAGGGATCTCCCCAATATCCATATCTAGGATGTCAATAGTCAACCTCTCCAAGTTCTGCTCCACTGCCTCATAGACTTCAGCATCCCATCACGTCACTGGAGCCGCCTCTCCTCGCTGCTGAATAGGAGATGTTCCTGGAGGTCGATATGGCCCCACATCTATGTCACCAAAAAGACATTTTTTTGATTAGTTATTGGATAAACATAAAAACATTTTATATGATAAAAATTACAAAAACATTCAAAAGAACAAAATGTGTACTTATTACCTAGTTCACCCCACTGAGCATCCTCAGGTAGGGCCAAATCCAGATACCCTCGAAATTCCAAACCAACGTATGTGTAGTCATCAATCATCAGCATATGTGGCTGAAACCAGTCGAAAAATGAATCATTGTACTTGATGATGGGCCTAGCTATGTGTCGGGCCATGAGGTTGCACCACCTCAGCATCCTCAGATCCCATGGGGTCGGAAAACCCAATCAACCTGTAATCTCAGCAATGGGACCCTCTCGAGGAAGAAGGACACCAAAAGTGATCTGTACCCAAACTGCTTCAAGTTGCCTCTCCTGCACTTCGTCAATTGCCTTTTCATACTACAGAGAACTACATCCGACCAGTTCAAGACTTGTGGCTCTGTGCACTCTATGATGTATTGGAAGTAGCTCTGGAGAGACATGTGTGGGGTTGCGCTCCCAGCCATGTGTGCTATAGTAAACAAGATAGTTCACAGGGTCAAGTTCTGGACCCCCCAAATAGTAACCTTGCCCTTTCTTCTTTCTACCTCAGGAATGCAATACTGAAAACAATACTCACTCATAGGGAGTCTTCCACCTTAGCTATCGGTCAAGCTAGCGTGGTACCCATGCCATGATAACCCTGTCATAAAGTAGATATCCTCGATATCTAGGGTCAATGTGTGGATTCCCACGTGAAACAATTGTTGGTCCACGTCCCACATATGAACCAGGTACTCCAACAATTTGAGTTGGGCCCTGATGCCCAGAATCCTGAGGAATTTCAAGAGCCCACTGTCTCGAAGGGCAGCAATGGTACCCGGTTCATTCTCGGATATGGAATCCTCCTCCTCATGTTCTCTTTCTCACTACTCTATCATTTTGATGGTCAAATACCTGCACAAGAACCATAAGAGAAGGGTCAACAACTTATTTCAAACCTTGGCATGATTTTTATTGAGCAAAAATCAAATTGAAATTTCATTTTTCAGCCCCCGCAAGTGCCCCTTTAGTACAATGTGAGATTCTCGCAGGTTCCCTTAAGGTTGCCTACGAGAATCCTAGATTCTCATAGGTCCCACGTGGCTAGCCTGCGAGAATGCTTGAGCACCAATTATGGCCCTAAAATGAACCTAAAACCTTGAAAATTGTCAATAAAAACTAAAACTAAACCATGGAAAAGGTAGAAGATCAAGAGCTTACCTTGTTGGCGGAGACAGTTCGCCAAATGGTCGCTTGTGCCTCCCACAATCGAGCTACGAAATTTGGGGGAAATTGAGGTGTGTTGGGCAAATTTCTTGGAAAAATCACAATGAAAATGGTAAAATCCCTTTTCACCCATATTTATTCATTTTTTACCATTTTTTGTTGATTTTAATATTGTTTTGTCTATAAAACCTAATTCCTAATAGTCCTATGAGTGTGAATTTTTGCAGATATAGCAACTTTGAAGTCCATACAAAGGAGTATGGATGTTTTTTCTTTTTGTCGCATGTACGACTGCTTTTTATGGTTTTTAGAAAAACCTTGAGCTCTCTTCATTTGTTCTCGCGCTCGAAAATACATGAGAACGTAACCGAGTATACCTTTCTCATCTTTTCATACTCGTCATGGTAACATGAAAATGACGACTGCAAAGGAGTATCCTTTAAGCTTTTTTCACACTCCATAAAAATGAAAAGATCACTGAGCGACCTTGCTCTGTTCACGCTCGTAAAAGTATATGAACAAAACATTTGATGGGCGATAGTTTATCACTTTTTCGGTCCTATCAAACTATTTTACGAAAAGGGAACTGAGAGAGTTCTATTTAAGTGTTTTTTAGACTCTCAAGACATGAAAACCCCCTGAGTTTTCTATCTTTGGACTCGTTAAACAAACATCAAAAGACCCGTAATGGGACCGAGCCACTCCTTCCTAGGGTTCGTTAAACAAACTCTGAGGGAATCATCTGAATGATGAGCTTACATCAAAAATCATATGTTGTCCTCCTCAAGCTTGTGTAAAAATAAAGAGGTACTCGCCAGAAATGGTGGGGGAAATTTTGGGAAAGGGATGTGTTTTCATATTCATATTAATGGTAGTAAGCATCTCTCTTGAACATGACACCCCTTATTCATCATTTGAAGATGGTTTGGGAAATCCATTTGTCTCTCATTCGACTTGCTACAAGGTCATATCATGGGTCGTCTTTGAGTCAGTGTTGCCAAGTCCTTGGTCGTTTCATTCATATGTTCAAGAGAAGTTCATCCAAACCCTCTATTGAGTCAGCCATCTGTAGTTGTCTATTCTTACTATGTCGGCCTTCCCTGTGTCTATTTCAACCTATATTCATACTCTGTTTCATCCTCAAAATCTGTTACTTATTTCATGTCATTGTTGGGGGATACATCAAGGCCCTCCTGTGACAAGTCTTGTTCCATTGACTTCAACTTATTATTCGGAAACAAGGCTTAGAAATTATTTGGTACCTTGGAACTTGCATGCCTCAATGGCAGGTTTCCTCGCGTTCCACAGTGGGTTTTCATTATTGACCCCTAATCGGGAGGTTCCGTTGAATTTTTTACCTCAGCTCATTTATTCACATTTGTGGGATTGTACTAGTGTACCTTGGGAGTCATTGACATTAATGGTGATTTCCCTCGCACTTGTTAACGGTTTCATCAATGACCGGTAATCAAGTGGTTTCTACCATGTTCGACTTCAGCACATGTAATCGCATGGCTAGATTCATACTTTCAGGTGACAGGATTGAAGACCCTGGGTCTCATCTTTTTGATCCAGGCTGCGATGGAGTATGTATGATTTGCATCGGCACATAGATCCACTTTGTATGTCATGTGGCTATGTCGTCTTAATTTAGGTCTTCTTGCATAGATCCACAGTGTATTCCTGGTGGCTATGTAGTATTTTGATGGCATGGATACACATTTATGATTGGTGGAAATGACCTACATTCATGATTTCATCCGTCTATGATATGAGTAGGGAATGCCTACCTCAAAACTGGTATTATATTCTCCATATGCTTGGTTGATTGCAGGTTTTTGATTAGGTGCACTCCTGGTTTCTGACACACACACACAGTCTACAAAGTATTTCAGCTGTCATAGATTCTGGCCTCATACTTTGGGGGGCATTATGTTACACATAATTTTGGTCACTTTTGTGATGTCTTAACAGTGATGTATTCAGGCTCCCAACAAGGACTTTTTGCTTGAGAAAAGTGGCTCATGTCTTCTTCCAAAAAACATATTTTTAAGATGAGTTCGCAGGCTGCCTATGGTCTAGGGTGCAAGAATCCCTCATTCTCATAGGCCACCCACACTTAGGGTGCAAACTTCTCGTAGTCTGCTCCATATATGGTGTGTGAACCTATTTTTAAGCCTGGAAAGAAGAAGAGGTCTCGAGGGTTCTAGAAGGGAATCTTCTAGAAAATGAGTTGGCATTCACATGGTTTTCATTCTACTAACTTCTTAGATTTGATGGGATCATCCTCATCCGTGTAACCATCTCTCCTTCTCCTATATATTGAAAGGTTTCTCATGGAAAAGGTTAAGCAAGATTGAATGAAGAATTGGTGAAAGAATTGTGTGAAGAACCCTATTTGGACAGAAGCTTGAAGGCTCTATTTGGTCTATCAAGAGGAATTGGATCTTCTTCATGCAAGTATCGATCAATTGTATGTGTTAGAACCAAGGGTCACTGAAAGGAAGCTTGCAACATCAAGGCAATCAAGTTGTATCTTCTACTTTCAATTAATATGATACAGTGGCATGTCCCTTTCCCATAAAGTCACTCTTACTTTATTGTGTAATTCCTTGATCATATGCATAAGTTGACATTGAATATAATTTGCTATCTTCACTTTGGTTGGTTTGTGTTGTCTTGGACTTGACTTCACGAGAGCATCGGAGCAAAGCAGGAACAACAGAGACTTAAGGAAGCGATATAAAGGTATGTCACTTATTCCTTCCTATTAGTAGATTCAATGATTACAACTTAGGGAAAGAGTCATGTCCTGTTATATTTTGTTCTAGATCCAGGTGGATCTAGGGAGATCTGTTAGTGTCTACACCTACCAATTTGTCTGATAAAAGTTGGAGAACACAGGGAGTTGGAGCTTCCTTCAGGTTGGATCCTGTAAATCGGGGGGGGCTAGCCTCTTTTTTTTTTGAGACAGAGAACTCAGGGAGTTGGAGATTCCTTAAGGTTGGATCCTGTAAACTAGGGGGTTGGAGCCTCCTTCCAGTTGTAGCTGGAGAATTTAGGGAGTTGTAGCTTCCTTTAGGTTGGAGCCTGTAAATAGGGAGTTGGTGACTCCTTACAATTGGTGCTAGAGAATTTGGAAGTCTTTGCTTCCTATGAATGTGTTCTTGATATATATATAGGAAAACATTTTGTGGTTTCTCCTATTTGGGTTTCCATGTAAATTCTGGTGTATTGTGTATCTGATGTATTATTGTTAAATTGTATTTCTTATGGTTATATGTTCATGATACATTAAATGAAATCATAAATAATATACCGGTGATAAAGTTGAAGTTTATATATATTGTGATTTAAAGTGGTAAAAAGTGCTCATATTGATTCACCCCCCCTCTCAGTATTCCAACAAACATAGCCTGACATCACAATGTGGCATACAATACCTAACGTCACAGTCTTACATACAATACCCAATGTCACAATGTAACATAAAGGACCAATGTCACTATGTGACGAAAATTACCTATCGCCACAATGTATCTAACGCATTTTAGTGTCACAATGATTTGAACATATCCTAATGACACAAAGGGATTAACATATGACAACTTTGCAAAGCGATGACCAAAGGTCAACATCGCAGCTTTTCGATTCTCTTTGGACATCACATTATGACAAAGATTAAACCCCACGTTGAAACATAATGAACATATAACCCAATGACACAATGTGATGAACATAAAACCTAAATTGCAACATTACGAACATATTTATTGTTGCAGTGTGATGAACATATCTACCATTGCAATGAGAGGATCATAAAATGACATCAAGTTATGATGAAAAAAAAACATAATTTCCCAACGTCATGACATAAACCGACATATTAATTAATGTATACATTACGTTGCAACGTGATGAACATATAACCCAACATCGCAATGTGATGTACATAAAACCTAACATTGCATCATCACGAACATATCTACTGCTGCAGTGTGCTGAACATATCTATCGTTGCAATGTGAAGATCATAAAATGACATCAAGTTATGATGAAAAAAAACATAATGTTCTAATGTCATGACATAAACCAACATATTAATTAATGTATACATTACTACATTAGTGTATTATTACATTAATGGATTAATGTATTAATACATTAAGCTATCCATTAATATATCAATATATTTGTGGATTAATATATTAATGTATACATTAATGGAATAATGCATATTATTTAGTGTATATGTGTATAGGAGGATAATGCATTTTATATATACATTAATGTATTAATAGATCAATACACTACTATATTAATACATTTATGTATTATACATTGTTTGCATCTACTCATATATGTTAATTAACATATATGAGGATATTTCATTTTAATATATATATATATATATATCAACATTAATATATTAATATAATTAATGAATACATGTATACATTAATTCATGTATTATTGTATTAATATAATGTATTAAATATAATTGGTGTAAATAATTAATGTATGTATAATTAGTGTAATTAGTATATTTAATTAATAATAATTAGTATAACTAGTATAATTAATTAATTAATGTATAATTAATACTAATACGTTAATTAATATATGAATGCATTAATTAATACATTAATAATTGTATCATTGTGTTAATATACTATTTATGTATGCAACCATGGTTTTTTAATCCTCCGACGGCACACTAGTCGCCAACTAGCACAACCACATTATAAAAGTGGTTGATATACACTGATCGACACCATTTTTCACCCTTTAAAAACCAATGGCATTGATTGGTGTATATCAACCACTTTTATAATGTGGTTGTGCTAGTTATGTTTATACTAACATATCTAACTACCACAGTGGGCTTTATTTAATAATATAGTTGACCTAGTCCACCTTACATTGAATGGCCTCCACTATTATCACTATGGGCCCTCCAGGCCCCCCACTACCTCTCTAGCTACACTGCATTCCACCCCCCTTATGAAAGCGTTGTCTTCAACACTTGTTATGAGGGTGTACAACCTTATACCAAGGTCACATGGATAAGTATGGACCATAGTGTTGAAGTAGATTGAAGAACCAGGGTCCCATGTAGAAATGAAATCCACCATGTTGAAGTAGTCCAACCGCCATTGTAAACATGGGTTCCATGCTCAAGTTCTCATGGGAACTCCACGCCGAAGATATCAAAACTCAATAACCAATTGAAAAT
>ML784835.1:135847-150630 GCA_009831015.1 Picea engelmannii
CGGAGCTTCAATTCAGAATTTTATTTTTGAAATTGGGTGAAATTGTGAGAGGAATTCATATATAGAACTTGTTTTGGAAAACTCGGCCCCAGATGCTCCAAAATCAGAAAATTTGGGTGGTCATCCGCAGAAAAACCTTGAAAATTAGCATATTTTAAAATAATGATAACTTCACTTCCCAGACTCTATTTTGGATTTTTTTTTTATAATTTGGTTTCTTTTCTTAGAGGAAATCATATCCATAAATAGTTTGTGAAAATTGTACTCCAAAACTATATGATTTTTCTGGAGTGTCGTGACCCTTTTTTCTACTTCAAAAAATATGCAAAATAAAAAAACAAATTGCCCACAATTCATTCCAAGTAAAGTACTTTGATACCAAATGTTAAGTACCTGAATAAATCTGAAAATATACTTAAGAAACAACCCTTAATATCAACAAGAATACACCAAATCATTCACCAAAATATTGAACACAAGAATGTAGTCAAAACCCTTGAGGTAGGGTAACACCATATATTATTCCTTATGGAAGGAATGCACTCTCAAGCAATACTTGCTTGCTACAAAAACAATATTATTCACTATGAATCCATACATTTCTTACACTTCTTTATATAATATTCTCTTTATATCCTAGAAACATTCTAGAGAAGGAATATTCTAGTAGGTAGAACCTTCTAGAAATTCTTCTCACACTCCATTGAATGACCTTTAATAATATAGTGGACCTAGTCCACCTCACATTGAATGACCTCCAATAATAACACATAACCCCATTCTCATTGGGTACCTCACTAGGTACCCCATATTACCTCCCTAGGTATACTACAATACCAAATGTTAAGTACCAAAGATCTACAAATATAATCACCACAAATATTTAGAGACAATATAGAAAAGTATCACTTTATTATTCTGAAACCCTTAGGGTAGGGTAACACCATATATTATTCCTTATGAAAGGAATGCACTCCCAAATAATACTTGCTTGCTACAATAAAAACATTATTCACTATGCCTCCATACATTGCTTACACTTATTTATATAACATTCTCTCTATCTCCTAGGAACATTCTAGAGAAGGAATATTCTAGTAGGTAGAACCTTCTAGAAAGTATTCTCACATTACATTGAATGGTATTTAATAATATAGTGGACCTATTCCACCTTGCATTGAATGGCCTCCAATAATAATACATAACCTCATTCCCATTGGGTACCTTCCTAGGTACCCCATATTACCTCTCTAGGTATACTACAATATTTTTTTCAAAAGTTTTTAATTTTTCCATTATTCTCTCTACCTCCCACATATTTTTTGAACACTTTTACTTTTCCTGTTGTAACATCCCCACTATAATCCCCAGTTTAATTATTTCATATTGTATATATGAATGTGGATAAGGCCAAGCGATGTAATATGCAAATTGTAGTTCAAATTTTAATAAATATAATGTAATACCAGCTACTACTGGGAATGTGGACAGAGATAGGAGTTGATTTATCCACGAGAGAGGGAATGTCTAAGAGTGTATAAGAGGGTTCCAAGGAGGAAATTAATTGTGGGTATTAATCCAAACCCAAATTTATGAATTTTATTATCATTGGGGATAAATTCTATTTTTCCGATGGAGTGTATGAGAGCCTAATCATTGAATATGTATCAAGGGGTAGGTGTAGAATTCACTTCCATAGTTATTGGAAGCATGATGTTGCATTATAATCAACATTGGGTAGAGTGATAAGTCGAATGTCTTGGGAAAATAGAGGAAATTTGTATGGGGGGAAATAGGCAGTTTTTTAGATTGAGTTTTGCACGAACAACAAGAAGGAGGGCAAGGAAAAAGAGCTCTGAAGCTAGACCAAGAAGGTTGGTCAAATTTTGGAGCATGCTGGAGCATTTTTGGAGAATTTTGGAAATAAAAATTGAAGATTCTCGTTGTTAGTCCTGAAGAGTGAACTCCTGGTGAGTTGCACTAGAACAACAATTGTTTTTTTTATTTCCTAGTAGTTTTTCTTAGCAGTGATTTCCCTTGAGTTCCCAACAGAGAGATTCCTAGTTACCTGTGCCATAGAGACTGTGATAAATGAATGGGACACCCGATGGATTGGGAGTAGTGAAGGGGTACCTTACTTAGGTTAGGAAGGTTGAGATGAAGAGAGATGGAGGAAATTAGGGATAGATATAGGAGAATACCAGTGGGTTGTGGTATTTGAGTTGTGAGTGGACTGTGAGAGGCACCCTTCTCTTATATATTCCTAGCCCCAGCTCATGGGTGACCTGATGTTGAGATTTGGAACAAAAAGACTATGGTTGGGTGGAACGTCCTTCCCAAGTAGTTGATTGCACAAATGATTTTAAAAATATAAGTGTTTATATATGTTTTGAGTTATTTCATGAGTTATATGGTTGTGTTTTACCCTATGCATGAGAATGGTTTTTATGTGTTGTTGTAAATGTGTTTATTAGCTTCATTTATGTTCATTTAGAATGTTGTATATGCATTTAATTATGAGTATTTGAATCTAGTTGAATACGTGTTTAATTTGTAGTTGGTAAGCTACAAGAATTAATTACCAAAATAAATTTTCAATTTTAGGTGTGTTTTATGCAGGTAATGTTCCCTGCTTAAGTTGTGGAATGTCACATAATGGTATCATAGCTACAGGTTCAAACATTGAGATTGTATGGGCCAGACTCAACACGTAGAATCTAAAATTGCATAATTAAAGTTCAAAGAATGTTTGCAATATGGTTGTCATATTTTTCTAGGAAAATGTGTGAGGAAGTTTCATGTAAGTTCGGTGAATTTGAGTTCAGGGGTTAAAATATCCAATTTTAATCTATAAATATGCATTTTTTGGGTCTATAATTAGTCAAATTCTAGAAATTACAGTGTAGCCATGAAGAATTGGGTGAAATTGGGAAAGAGTCCCAATTTCTGTAGAGAAATTGGTTAAGAATTCGGCATAAGAGTGTTGAATTTTGGGTGTATAGGTCGAGTCGATACAAACTAGACCTAAATTTCCCATTAGCAAGCTTAATTTTGAGTTCCATGGTGGCCCTGGTAAAAAAAAATGAAATTATGCAATTCTAGAAAAATTTGAAATTTGAGAAAATTTAGGTATTTTTCTGTACATGATGTCAACGTGACATGGAGGCCATGTGGTAGTGACATGGCATAAGTGACATGGTAGAGGTGACATGGAATTCCATGATTGTAGGGCCACAATGACAGGTCCATGGTGGCAGTTGGTGGCATTGTGGAAAGTGACGTGGGAACCACATAAGGCGGTGGTATAGTCAATACCATAAGCCACCATCACATGGGAGAGAACCGGTTTTGGCCCAGGGCCTTCAGTCATGCAACACCATTAATATCATGCCACGTAGTACAGGAAAATCATTGTTGTACCTCAAAAGGATTTTAACGCTCGTGCATGTTTGGTACGCGACATGGCCTCTCCACCATCGATCTCATCCAATCTCAGTCGATCGATCATGGGGGAATAAAAGTTCATGTGCGCCAAGGTAAAGGTCTAGAATTGGACCTGTGCATCCCCATATATAATGAAGCGGAACCATATGGAGTCTTTCATTTAGGGTGGGACCTGTGTTCCATCCAGGTCAGAGATGTGCCAGCTGGGCAGGTGGGACTTGTAAAATAGTAATGTTTTATTAGTGTTTAAGGACAACGTAAAATAGGAGAAAGAAGAGAGAGATGAATGATGTGTTAGGATAGGAGGGTGACATGGCATCACATTAGGGTGCAGTGTGGACCCAGAATGACAAATCAGTAGCCACGTCAGCAAAGATGCCACCTAGGCAAAATTGCCTTTTAGCCTACAAAAAAAAACAAGTCTGGAGCCAAAATATTATTTTGCTCAAAATTGGAAAATATTAAGTCAGATTTAGATGAAACTTTTGGGTTTTTTCCATAGTAAGGAGGGATATAGAAGTGTCAAAGAAGGCCATTGCTCATTTCTTCTTGGATTTGTCAGAAAATGCAAATTAGTGGTTTTTAAAGATCTAGGTCTAGATCATTGGAAAAGATTTAGGTTGAGATGAATTTATTGAAGGGAGTCCAGAAAGTAGGCATGAAAATAACCCAGGAAGAAATTGAATAAATCCAAAGGGTTTTGGAATGAGAATGTTGAAATAGGGGAAAATACATTATTTCAAGCTCACTTTTTGGGGATTTTGGGGATTTTCAGAGGAGGTAAAGGGTCCCTAGATGGAAAATATGGAAAAATTTAACTACACGACATTTGTCATACTCATCATGCTAGAATACTTTGGTTTAGTGAAAATTTTCTAGAAGCGCACATTTTGGAAGATAGTTTGTTTGGATAAAAATTCTAAGTCTCGTAAAAGGGGTGAAAAATGACAAAGTGGTCATTTCCAGATTGTTGCAGTTTTTTACCAGAGCATCATAATGACAATATCAGAGTTGTTATGAGTTCCTTGTCATAACTATTATCTATTTCTCATACACAATTTTCTTTGGTTCCTGACAGATTTACTTCTACAAGTGGAAAAATTTGGAGTCTGAGATTATTTGCACCATAATGAAAAATGTATAAAAAGGGGGAAATTAACAATATTTAGACAAATATAATTTTTTTCTTAGAGCTCATAATTGAGAAAGAAAGTAGTCATTGGAAATATATTGGATGGGAGAATCCATCTACCAACCTAGAAAATTGATAAGAAGATGATTGGTGCATTAAAGAGCAAAAAACATTCTGCATTCTTTTCCAAAATTGTGTATGTATATATTTTGTCTGACATAAATTTATTTCCATGCACATTTTCTTGCATCATTTAGAGGTAAAAAAGGCATTTTGGTTCCTATATGAGAACTGTGACCATGGAATATGCCTAAGGGTCCTACAATCATGGAGAGGAATTCAGAGGACTACATGTCAGCATGGGAAATGCAGAGACATGGTCTAATGAAAGAAGAGAGAGGTAGAAGCATGTAACTATGAGAATCTTGCAGAGAGAAGTGCATAGTTATAGGGCATATAATGAAAATATTATGAATGCTCAGGAAGAGATACTTCAGAGTTTGAACATGTTGCAGAGGCAAGCTAATAAAGACTCTGGCACAAAGAAAGAAGCTAGTGATAGAAAAGTGACAGCATCCAGATCTCATAGTAGAAGGGATGAGCATGAAAATGGTAGGCCATCAAGGAGCATGAGAGGGAACCATAATTCCCCAGAGCAATCCAATAGGAGATCTCGTGCAAGTTTAGGGCCGAGGAGCAGGCCAAGTGTATCCCCTGTGAGGAGATAGAGGAGAAGGCCTGAGGGAGACATATTGCAAGGTGAAATCAAGAAAATCAAGCCACCAACTTTCAATGGTGAGAATAGGAAGGGAGAAGAGGTTGAGGCTTGGGTATTGGAAATGAAGAAATATTTCCGGCTACGTGACTATCCCTCCAAGGTAAAAATAAGATTTTCAACCTACCACTTGCAAGGAAAGACATCCATGTGGTGGGATCAACTTAAGAAAGAAAAAGACCTTGTTAACTATTTTTATTGTAATTTTAATTATTTTTGTTAACCATACATGTTTGATAAACTAACCTAATTAACATGTACATATGTTTTGTCAAATAAATTAACAAGATGAAAAAAAAAATTGAAAAACAAATCAAATTTCTAATTTTAATTTAATTTATAGGTTTTTATTTTCACTTTTCAATTTTTTTTACTTTTTCACAAAAAAAAAAAAAACTAAGTTGTATATAGTTTACCCTTATTATTTCTCCTTTTCCAACCTAAAACTTCACATATTCACAAATCCTATTTTTTAGGCCTCCCTATAATATAATATAGGGATTTCCTATTCTCTAAAGATTTCCTAGAAAATAGGGATTTCTAGAAATTGTTTAAATTGTAATACATAATATTTTGATTTTGTTGGGAACATTATCTTTTTTCTTTTTCATCGAGGCTTACTACATTGATTTCCAATTATTTTATTTTTCGTTCTTCCTTTGTATTTTTATTTTTTATTTTATTTATTTCATTTTATTTGTTGTATTTAATATTTCTCTTTTGTAATTTGTAATTTTTATTAATTTTAATTCTTTTATTATTAATTTTATTTTAATTTTAATTTTTATCTATTTTTGTTTGTTTATTTTTATTTTATTTTTTTTGTTTTTTTATTTTTTTTGTTCCTAGTTTTTCATGAATTTATAGTTTCTAGTAAATAAAATGAACAACAAACTTGAATGAGTCTAATAGTTAAAATGTGTGTTTTATCCTTAGAGGTCACAGGTTCAAATCCAACGGAGGGTAGGATAATTTTGGTAAATTTAATTTTTAATTAATTTCTAGTAGATTTTGTTTTAACTTTGTAAATAATGTAAATAAATTTTTCGATTTTTTTCATTTTATTATATTCCTTTTTCAAATTATTTTCCTAATTTTAAAAAAGGGGAAATTGGAAAAAATCGTGCTACTATTCGTTGGTCCCATGCCACACAGGTTATATTCCAGCCATCCATAGCGGCTAGGCCTTTTCATCACTGAGTTTTGATCTCTTATGTAGGCGGAAATCCTCTTTTTGCAGGCTCAATAATCAATGGTCCAGATTAACCCACGGGCTCGATCAATGGTTGTTGAGGGACGATTTTCAAACGACCATAACATTTCCTACAGGTGTCGGAATGAGCCCTGCCATACCTCGTTGGAAAGGTACTGGACAGAGGAACATGGTGGTATAGGTATCCAATCTATAAAAGTGGCATAAGATGTCAAAAAAATGTAGAAAACATGCACCCATAGATTTGGGGGGGGAATTTGCCATACTAACTTCAAACAATGGTATCTAGAGCTACGAGTAATTAAATCAGGCCTAGGAGGGCTTGATGGAAAAATGGAGGGGAGAAGAATATGATGGGATGATAAGTGTTAGATGATTCTAAGAGGAAAATTTCCAAAATGAAAAACACATAAGGAACATGATTTCGGATGAAGAACCCACTATGCAGACTTCAAATAGCTATATCTCAAGCTACAGGAAATGAAACCAAACTAGAAATGGATTGATAGAAATATGAGATAGAAGAGAATAATCCAGAATGATTTCATTCAGTAGGAAAAATCTAGAAACACCTAGATACTTCCTAGGAGTAGAAGATAACGCCAATGGAGAGAGTCAATGATTGTTTTTAAACGAATATCATTTGCAAAAACTTCCTAAGGGAGAAAATAATCATTCATTAGTTTGCTCAACTTCTCTTTGTAACGCTCACATATTCATTTTCGAAATGTGAGAAAAGAAACGTATGGAAAATGAAACAAAAAGTCATGAGAACTGAAGGGTCCCTCTCTTGGCTAATAAAAGAGAATTGATAGCATAGAGAAATGACTTTTTCCCTTTGTAACAAAAGATGGTACTTTTACTTCTGAGTAATAAAGAGCAAGAGACATTTTGGAAATATGTGATGTTGATGGATGTATTGGAGACTATTATTTATGCATTTATCTTCTAGATGAGTAGATAGGACTATGTTGTGTGTTAACTATTTCTACACTCTGTTATGTTTTTTTATGTTGTCACATGTTTATTTATGGGTACATAAATGATAATATAGATGTATTGTGCAACTATTTGTTTGTATATATGTAGCATTGTTATTTTCATTTACCATTTGAATACATGAACTATTTTTTGTTCCAATGGTGTTATCTTTTTCTATACTCATTATTTTAGTTATGCTCTCGAGATAGGTTAGAATTAGTTAGATTAGATTAGTTTGATTTTAGTTTTATTAGCCTTATGATTAAATAGAACTCTTTCGGGGGAAGTTTGTTGTCTTTCCCCTTTTATTTCTTTTAATTCTAAGCGGCAGCAAGGCCCATAAACTCGTGGGAAACACTACACAAAATGAGAGTAGGTCTAATTGGAACATGTCATCGGGTGTCTTCCCTTATCTACTTGACAGACCATTTAGACCCGTCAACACACCCATTCATAGGATTTAGATAAGGAAGACAAGGAGGCTGAAGATTTTGATGGTCCAGCAGGAAACACTTGTGGAGATGACTCAGCTAATGCACAAGAACTAGGGAAACATGAACCACAAACAAAGGTTGCTACTCCATAATGAAAAATTACTTCCACAACTTGGGTAAGCATCCCACACTCCTTAACCATTTATGCATCCTTGGTAAAAAAAAACAAGATGTTGAGAATGAAGAACTGGAAGCTACAACTCAATTTGAAAATATTGAAGGATGAGCTAGATGAACAAAGGGCTCTTGAGAAATTGGGTTATCCTGCAACAAGTCCTCTTGTTGAAGGGTAACCCTTCACCAGTTCACAAAAATTAACATAAACCAAAGAAAAAAGAGAAGTAGCTTTCCAGGCTACAAATTTTATGTTAGTTGATGAGGCCACTCAGATAGAAATAAAGAAAGAATTAGCAAAAGACAGAGGCATTCCAACAAAATATGACACCAATGAAAAGAAGGAGGAAGTGGGATAGGTAGTCTATAGTGTTAGTGACCTCCATGGTCATCCTGATTCCTCTAACTATGAGTGATTGTTGCTTACATGGGGACATGCAACAATTTTGGGTTGGGGGAGATGATGAGTGTCTAAATTGGCATGCTTTCAGCACCCATCTAAGATCATTTTGCTTACCATTTTCCATTGATCACTTATTTTTTTATACTTTCTTTATCTTGTTTTACTTACTTATCATTAAGGTACAAATCTTTCTCCATATGCCATTTATACGTTATTCTTGCATATTTATTAAGGGAACTTGCTATTTTCATGTACTAATATTTCTACACATGAGTAATACAGTAGTTGAAACTCCTCACAATGGTTGTAATCCCACTCTGTTGTTGTGATTTCAGTTGTAATCCAACTGCTGCAACTCCAAGTGCACTCTCTATTTTTTTGATTCCGAGCACAATCCAACTATTGCAACTCTAAGCGCACTCTATGTTGTTGTGACTATGAACAATTGTTACAACTCCAAGTACACTTTTTGTTTTTGAAACTATAAGTCTATCGTTTTTTTTATTCTGAGTACAAAATCCACCAACACAATAGTCAACACTAATGTCAGAAGTTAGGAAATGATTTTCACATGGGAAGGCGATAAGAGGCAAGTAGACAACTAAAAGAGGAATCAGTTTGCCTACCAAGTCAGCACACACTTGATCTTTACTAAAATTTGGAAAAATCAATGTAATTGGATTAACATTTGGATTCTCATGGTTGTCCATCTATCCCTTTGTATAATTTTAGACACTAGTCATACTATATAAGAACCTCAACTTCCTTAGATCTGGGGGAGGAGAATTATTCTAGAAATCACATTCTACTATTATTGTAGCTTCCATACTTTTGCAATATAATTTTGTTTCATCTCTATGTTCATGTAATGGTGTGTTGAACGATCGTGCTATTTTGATTTCATAGCTCAATACCTTTCCTAAGGGGGTAGGGCCCCCTCCTTAGTCAGGTACTTCTTGAATATTAGAGTAGGATTTAATATTTCAATTGTGTTTATTTGCTTCATTAGTTATTTCAATTCTCATTTTGTTGCAGTTCTAGATTTCGTAGAACAACAATTACAATTCCTGTATGGTTAATGTTTAATTTCTTGGTGTTGGGAGTTCCACAATTCTAAACTACAATTCAGCATTGATTCAATTTCTATGTGTTTATAATTGCAGACACTACTACAACTCTAGTTACTGCAATTTGTATCGTTGTAATTTTTGTCATGTTGGAACTCATGTTGTTGCAACCCACATTGTTGTGATTTCTTTCATGTTGTAGCTTTATTGATGCAACTCTACTTGCAACTACACTTTATTTTGGCTTCTTTCTAATTTATGATAGCTTTAGTCTTCAGTAGTTTGGGATTGATATTATATTGGATTTTTGTTGAATGTGCTAACACATCATTGTTACAACAAAACAAGAGCTTCATTATACTTGAGCAAGTCACTAGTAGATCATAGTATAGATTTAATTTCCGCAAGTGTGATTTCAATTTCTGCAAGTGTGATTTAATTTCCACAAGTGTGATTTCAATTTCCGCAAGTGTTATTTACTTTCTACAAGTATGATTTGAATTTCAGCAAGTGTGACTTCTCTTTCCTGCAAGAGTGACATTTACTTCTTCTGCAACTTAGGAATTAGTCTAGTTTGGTGACTTAATTAAGTGTCTTGAACCCTTGATTTGTGACATTAAAAGTACTACAACCCTTTATAAAAACATCATTACTCTTGCATATACAGTGCATGATAGTTCATAAGTAAGATACGACCTCAGATTGATAATTAAATGTACCACTCTTCGTTTGCTTGCTAATTTATTAGAAAATAATTGAAATTTATGTGAGAGAGCTAAGGACCAACAAGATTGCTTCAACATCAAGTTGTTGGAAAGTCTAGACATGATAGAGAATAATGTGGACAAGGAAGAAAATTCAAGTCAAGGATTCATAGATCTCATGCTAGAAAGGAAGATTCCAAAAGTGTTTTTAGACATCATCATCACTCCTCAAGACACTCAGCTAGAAGAGAAAGAAGTATCCCAAGTTTATCTCCTATCAGGAAGCATAAGAGAAGGTCTGGAGGGGATGAAATGCAAGGAGAGTTCAAGAAAATTAAAACTCTTATCTTTGATGGTGAGCACAATAAGGATGAGGATGCAGAGACTTGGTTGTTGGGAATGAGAAAGTACTTTCATTTGCACAATTATTCCTCATAGACAGAAGGAAGAATTGCATTATATCATCTGAAGAGAAAATCATCAATATGTGGGACCAACTTGTGCAAGTACAACACATTGATGATAAAAGAGTCACTTGGAGTCAATTCAAGAAGTATTTTCAGAAGAAATATTTGTCTGAGCATTATTATGATAAGAATATGAAGGATTTCTTTAAACTCAATCCTGGGAGTATGACCATGGATGAGTATGAAAGGAAATTTTTAGAACTTTTGAGGTATGTTGACTTCATCAAGGATGGATATGTCAAGATTCAAAGGTTCTTGAGTGGTCTACCTTCAATGTATAGTGATAAATACAGTATGATGATCCTAAGACCTTAGAGGGAGTAATAAGGAGAGCCAAATGCCTTTATGACCAACATAGAAAAGGATCAAATATTCAGAGAGCTTGGGTTGACAAGAGGGAAGACAAGACGGAGAAAAGGAAGAAAGGGTACAAGCCACCATTATTCAAGAATAATGCTCAATGGAATCCAACCCAAAATCAAACCATAATGTCAGAAGCAGGGAATAAAAGGCATAGGAAAATGTCTATTAAATGTTGGGGGTGTGAAGGAAATCACATGTATAGAGATTTCCCTCATAGAAGAGAAAAAGTGAAGATTATTCACAGTGTACAATAAGTTGATATAATGGAGGACATGGGAAGAAGCATGTCAAGAATCTATGCAACCTTGGACTACAAAGAATCAGAATTTTAGTCTCATACGATTGAAGTGGAAGGTAAGATTAATGGCCAACCTATAGCAATTTTAATTGATTCGGGATCTAGACATAGTTAATTAGATCCTAAGATGGTGGAAATATTTAATTTGCAAAGAAGCAAGATTGATAAATCTTGGCTAGTTCAAGTAGCTACATGATCTAAAAGAAGAATCAATGAGTTGGTTAGGATTTTTCCAATGGATATGAATGGGATGAGGACTGTAATGTCCCTGACCATCAACCCCATGGTCGGGCCAACATTACTATGCGGAAAAACACTATTGTAACATATTATGCATTCTTATGAAAAACAATTTCTTAATTACAGTTAAACACATCGTAAGCACATTAATAGAGTTAGCATACATAATCCACGATATTAACAATAATTCACGAATACATCGGAATACATGTAAACATTGTTAGAATCACAGATATGCATATTTAATTGAAATTATACGCATGTATATACTTATCTTTTAGACTGGATGTAATTCACCAACTGTGTGTAGACCTCCCATGAACCTCCCAACCTTAGATTGCACTGCTCATCACCCTCAGTATTAGGTCACCCCCGAGTTGGGACTGAGCTCCACCAGGTAGGGATTCCTCGGCTAGGTAGGGAATACAGAAAGACACACAGTCACAGGAGAAGGATTCTCTCCCAGGAGCCACTTATGCCCACTACCCACAGACTCTCATTCCCCACATGTCCATCCCACCCCAGGAGTATACACCTTCATTGTCACCAAGACATTCCATCGGCTGCTAACCTCCCTTCCCTTGGGCTTTAGCAACAGACCAAACCGGAATTCTCCGAGCTCTATGGCAGCTATAGGACTCCTTCCAGGAGTTCTCACTTCCTCTGTACACTCTCTCACCTGGAGAGAGTCACTCATAGACTAGGTAACCTGCCTCTTCAAAAACAATCACCTCCCTCACACTGGCTAGCAAGCCACACGCAGTCCAGCACTGCGTGGCCACAACAGTCAAATGGGAACATGGGTATGGACACCCGAAACGAAAACAATCAGCGCTAAAACATAGTGTGGCTCTGCAATTATAGGATGCATTAAGATTTTTGGCAAGAAACACAGGATGCACGGCTCAGCAATTACAGGACATTCAGTTCTCCCAACCAGCAATAAGGAATAGACTCGCCACTCTGGTTTCAGAAATGTGTAAGGTGTACAAAGGTTCAATCACAGAGGCCAAATGTGTACAGATGGAGGATGGAGGAATTGGAAGGTCGAACCCCGGATTCAGATGATGGTTGGAGGAATGCCCACCCCACTCCTACGCAACAGTCGACTGAATGGAAAGAGAACCCCCAACACAACTCATTTCCTGGGTTAAATCGCATGCGCCTGGGTCGACACATGTCGCCCATGAAGCTGCATGCATCCCTCCCCAAGAAATTAGGACAAAACATAGATTTCACATGGATTTTGGGATAATATTAAAATATTATTCCCAAGGACTTAAGCCCCTAGGCTTATCCCCTAAGCTCCACACTTAGCCTCTCTTTCCAACCTTCCAGCCCCCAATCCCTTACCCAGGTTTTGTGGAAGCTTAGTCCCCCATCACTCATTCATCGTGGTCGGTCCACACACAGATATGTTTTGTATTAATACTGTGCATAATTACATGTACAAAAATCAGGCTCCTAGCCTTCAACACTTAGGCTCCCTAGCTTAATTACACATAAGCCCACTAGCTTATATAACTTGGCTCACCGGCCTTATAAAATTGAATTACAGTTCATAAACAAGCTTTATACTTCATAGACATGATTTACAACAGGGCTCGGCCTTGGGGACATTGCAATCCCCTCCCCTTATTTTTGCACTGTCCTCAGTGCAACTTTACACTGCATCTGCAATCTTTTCAAAATTTTCAAAAAGATGTGGGTACTATACCCACATAACATCTTCATGCTCTCATGTCGTATCCTCATGACCATACCAGGTCCACTGGACCTTTACAAGCCCTATGGCTCGATTCCAAAGCTGTTTGTTTTTCCTGTCCAATATGCGCACAGGATGCACTTGCAGGACACCTTCTTGCTCCACCTGGATCAAATTCCAATCAATTACATGATTAGCATCAGGCATGTACTTTTTAAGAAATTAAACATGAAACACATTATGTACAGTCATGGATGAAGGCAATGCAAGCATATATGCAACTGGCCCAATCCTTTCCAGGATTTCAAATGGCCCACAAAATCTAGCTGTCAACTTGGTGCAACTTCCCAGCTTCAGGGAACTCCTGTTAGCTTTCACTTTCAGGAAAACATGATCACCCACTTTGAAATCTCTGTGGGTTTTGTTCTTATCAGCATAACTTTTCTACCTATCCTGGGCAGCTTTCAAATTCTGCTTAATTTTTATCATTTGGTCCTCCATCTCCTTGAGCAACTCTGGCCCAACTACTGTTCTATCAGCTGGATTATCCCAGCTCACTGAAGTATTGCACTTTATTCCATAAAGTGCTTCAAATGGGCTCATCTTCAACGATGCATGATACCCATTGTTGTAGGCGAATTCTACCAAGTGTAGGTAGTATTCCCATCTTGATGGTTTTTCCATCACATACATTCTCAGTATGTCTACTATTACTCTATTCACCCTCTCTGTCTGTCCATCAGACTCGGGATGATAAGATGTACTAAAGTGCAGATTCGTTCTGAATCCTTTGAACAATCCTTTCCAGAAATTTGAGGTGAATTTTGAGTCTCTGTCGGACACAATTGTTTTAGGAATTTCATGCAATCGTGCCACTTCCTTTATGAAAATATCAGTAACATCTATTGCCTTGTGAGTAGTTTTCAATGGAATAAAATGGGAATATTTTGTAAGCTTTTCCACCACCACCATGATCGAATCATGTAGTGTGCCTGTTCGGGGCAATCCCGTAATAAAATCCATCGTTACTACTTCCCACTTCCACTCAGGAATGGGTAAAGGTTGCAGCAACCCTGCTGGGTGCCTATGCTCAGCTTTAACTTTTTGGCACTCCATACATCTAGCGATGTATTCAATGATCTCTCTCTTCATACCCAGCCAAAAGTAATGGCTCTTGATTGCTGCTACTATTTTATGATATCCAGGGTGCCCTACATAAGGCACATTATGCATCTTTTGCAAAATCATATGTTTCAAGTACTGGACATTGGGTGCAAAAATTATGTTCTTGTACAGCAGTATTCCATCTGTTTCCAATTTATAAATTTCCATCTTCTGTGGCATCTTACCCTATTGTAGCTTGGCTACCAATTCTCTGTACTG
>ML784835.1:165821-185634 GCA_009831015.1 Picea engelmannii
TGTAGGTTGGTGCCTGTAAAATCTATATCTATGGGTTGGTTCCTACGTGAAGAGCTAAGTTGGTGCTCAACCAAGGAGATTGGTGTCTCCTTCCAACTAGTGCCTACAAACATTATTATTGAGTTGGTGCTCAGCCAAGGGGATTGGTGTCTCCTACAGGTTGGTGTGTGAAACCATTGTTGTTGAGTTGGTGCTCAGTCAAGGATATTGGTGTCTCTTGTAGGTTGGTGCCTACAAGAATTATATAAGTAGGTTGGTGCCTACAAATTTTTTATAAATAAAGTTTTGTGGTTTTTCTCCCATTTGGGTTTTCACGTTAAATATGTGTACTATGTTTTGGTGTTGATTTTGTACATTTGATTATTTAATGACTAATTAAAGTAGTAAAGAGAAAAAATGGTAAAATATTTTTAATACTCACCCCCCTCCTCTTAGTATTATAGTATATTTCATCAATTTCTATCATAGAAGGTTCCTTCATGAACATTCTAACCACTAGAAGGTGAATCCTTATAGATCAAATGGATGAACAAGAAGGTTTCTCCACAAAAAAAGATCCAAGATTTGATGGATTGGATTCTTTTTTCTGGAAGATAAGAATGAAAACCTACTTGATGTCACTTAGGTATGATGTTTGGAGTACAGTAGAGAATGGTTACACATCTCAAAAAACTCCACCAATTGATACAAATGGAAAGAGGCTCAACAACAATAATTACAAGCCCAAGAATCTTATTCTTTGTGGTTTAACAATGTCAATGTATAAAAAATTAATCCATTGTGCCTCAGGAAAAGAGATGTGGGACAAATTATAGAAAATTTATGAAGGAGATGACAAGGTCAAGAGATAAAAGTTGCATATCCATGGAGGAAAATTTTAGACCCTTGGGATGAATGAATAAGAGAGTATTGCAGCCTATCTTCTTCATGTGGATGAGGTTGTCAATTGTATCAAAGAATTAGGATAAGAGATAAAATAAATCAGCATTGCGCAAAAAGTGCTTAGGTCACTTCCCTCAAGATTTAATCCCAATATATCTACTATAGAAGAAATGAAGGACCTAGAGAAGTTGACAATGGAAGAGTTGCATGGAATCCGCATTGCATATTAAATGAGGATAGAACAAGATAATCTAGTAAGGGCATCAAGGAAGGAAGCATCCTTCAAGGTTTCAAAGAATGAGAAGAAGACAAAAGAACTCGAGACAAGTGATTGCTCGAATAGCAAAATAGATGAGGAAGAAAATAACTTTATTAGGAAGATCAAAAGCAGATACAAACGCAAGATTCCCTTTAAATTCTTTAGTTGTGGAAAAATAGGACACTTTTCCCATAAATTCCCTTATGTAAAAAATGGAAATAACAATGTGAAAGAAGATTCTAGTTTCAAGAAGTACAAAAAATGGAAGACTATAAAGAAGAAAATGTTCTACATATGAAAGAAGAATATATATACGAATGAAGACAACAACTCTTCAAATGATAGTGACAGTGAAACAGATGAAATTCTCTTTATGGGTATAGAAACACAAACATATGGAAACATCATTTCAATAGAAGAAGACAATCCCGACAAGGAGGAAGAAGTAGACTTTGAAGCAGAATTCTTTAGTGTCATAGAAGAAATAGACAGACTCAAAGAAATGAATAGAAAACAACAAAAGGAACTGTAAAAATATAAAGAGAAGGAGTATGATGTTGAAGGAATATAAAAGACAATAATTACCCTAAAAGTACAAATAGAAGAGGGAAAGAAAATTGAACAAGTATTAAAATCCCAGTTAAAAGAGAGAGAGAAAATATCTGCAATAGTCTAGAATCTGAAATAGTCTACAAGGAGTTGGAAATATCATCTACCAGCATAAAGTATGAGAAGAGATCCACAACCTTGAATGGAATCCTAAATCATCAAAGATCATCATTTGAAAAAATCGGTCTTAGCTACAATAAAGGAAAGGAAATTGTCAATGAAGAAGCCTCAACCTCTTCAAAACAGTGAAATGAAGAAAGAATCGAGAAGTATGTTGATTCACTCAGAAGCTTTAGAAAAGTCGAAGATAGTAGGAAGGAGGAACTATATGTTCCACATGAGACAAATTCCCCTCACAAGGATAGAATCTGGAAGACTATCCCATCAAGATGGAATCACACAACCAACTATCAAAACTCTTTCTTTGGTTATTGTTATTCCTATAATGGATTTGGTCATAAAGCAATAGATTGTAGAACAAATGTAAGAAGTGACCCTATAAGGAACAACAACAAAGACACCCATGGATACTCAAGAATAAATTACAATTTGTTTTCCCCTTTATTGAACTATAAAATCATATGTTATAAATGCAATAACTTAGGGCATATAGAAAAATTATGCAAAAGTAAATTCAAGAATATTCATGGAAAGGAAGGCCCAACAATCATGAAAAGAAATCAGGAACAAAGCAAAGATAAATCCATGTTCATGTAAGAAACACTTCATGCAAAAAAGAGTAAAGATAAGTGGGTTGTTGATTGTGAGTGATATAGTTACATGACATGATATAGAACAAAGTTTATCACCCTGAAGAAAAATGAGGGTAGTGTTACCTTTGGAGACAATAGTAGATCAAAAATAATTGGAAAAGGCACTCTCATTCTTGACAATGGAAGAGCTAAAGTCGAAAAGGTTTTTTGTGTTGAAAACTTGAAACATAATATTCTTAGTGTAATCCAAATGTGTGACCCGAGACATACTCTTACCTTTGACTCTTGAGAATGTGAGATCAAAAAATAAAATCTAGGCAAGTTGGTTGCAAAAGTAATCAAGACCCCAAACAATGTATACATTCTAGATGAGATTAATGGAGAAAAATACTTCATGGGGAAGATAGATGAAAGTTAGTTATGGCATAAAAGAATGGTTCATATGAACTTTGAAAACTTGGTAAAAATCAATACCAATCAAGAAGAAAGAGATATTCCAAAGATCACAAAACCCATAAGTACTATTTGCAAACAATGTCTCTATGAAAAACAATCAAGGGTGAATGTTAAGACAAAGGAATATGCAGCATCCAAGCCATTGGAACTTGTGCATGCAAATCATTATGGACCATTTTAGCATCAGTATTTTTTGGGTAAAATTTAGACTTTTTCTAAAATTTTGAAAAGACATGCCATGGTCTTGTAAAGATCAAGGCTTTCCTAGATGAATCATAGTCAGTGTGTCAAGGTTTATGGGGTCAATAATTAAATAAAGAGTGACTTGAATGTCAGTAAGGGGTCTATCCATAAGTTGGGTTAAAGGGTGTATTGTATTTCTCATAAAACACCATCATTAAAAGTAAAGAGTCAAGAGTTTAAAAGTCCATCATGTTCAAATTTTTAAATGGTCCACTTTTTCCTAAGTTTTGAATCATATAAAAAAGTGGGAAATTATGTGCTAAGATCGAGTCATAGGTTAGGGTGAATGTCATGCAAAAAAATATTATGGTTCATCATCACCTCTCATGAGATCAGAGAAGGGACAATCATGACACTCCATGTCATTGTACCATTGCAATATTCAAACATGTATGTGTTGCGCAAGTTCGTTGTGTAAATTCCTAATTTGCCTTGAAACGTCTTGTCACCTTTGACAAGTGTTTCCCATTTTAAATTTCCCTCCTTATCCATTCAAACATTTATATTGGCCACCTTTTTGTCTTTCTACATCACCTTCATGACTTGTTCATAGTCCATAGTCTATCCAACAAACTCCAAAGCTCTCTGCTACGCAAATTCCATTCTCTATGCAAATCTTGTGTGTTGCCATTTTCTACGCAAGCCTATACTCTGTATTTTGTTGCGCACTCTTCATTCATTTCAAACATTGTCTAAGAGCCTTTATTGGAGCCCATTGCAATTTTAGCCTCTGAAACGAATTTCCCTTTCATATAACCAGCTTTGCTTCACTTGATCCAAACCCTAGCCATCCTAGTTTGTTGCGCAAGCTTGCATACTAAGTGTGAAGCTTTTTCTACTTTGATCAGTCTAAAATTTACTATTTCAAGGAAGACATCACAGAACCATGACTCCATAGGGAAAGCAGAAATACAAGGGAGGAAACATTTTTAGATATGAACCCCAAGGGTTGACCAACTAAAGAGTAGCACGTTCCACTTTTCCTTGGTGAAGTTGTTGGTGGTTGAAGAGATTAGAAAGTTAAACAAGGATTGGGATTCCTTCTTGACCTCAGCAAACATTTCCTTGGATTCTAAAGGAGATACCCCCTTGTCTGCTGAGAAATCAACATATAATAGTTTAGGGGTGAAAGGAGGAGGTGTTGTTGAAAGAGGAAAAGGAAAAGAGCTTGAGAATCCATCACCCAGTCAGCCAGTCTTGAAGAAAAGAAGAAAACTACAATTCACTAATGAACCCAAGGAGACACAGGCTTCTAGTAAACCACTCACCAAGTCATCTACTAGGAGGTTTCCCATACCCATAGTTTAGACAAAGTTTGTTGAAGTGGAATCCCAAGAGATGGATGAGGAGGAAGTGAAACTAGGGGAGAAATATTCAAATGTAAAAGAGATGCAACAACAACTCAATAAAGATTAGAATATTATATCCCAACTCTACTAGAAGAACAGGGAATTGAAAAGGAAACTAACAGAGAACACTCCTGAAGCACAAACACCATAGAGCAAAGCAAGTCGTATGCAAGAAATTTCAAAGGGAAGGAAGATCGGGAAAGGTCATGAGACTACACTTGTAGCCAAATGCACATCACCTCTGACAAGGTCCTCAGCCAAAAAGAGTAGTCCAGACATACATGGCAAGCAAGAAGCGAGTCAAAAATATCCTACTTCACCCACAGAAGAAGAAAAGAACATAAGATGGTTGAATAAGCAGCTAAGAGAATCTCAAGATGAAATCATTAAGCTCAGGGAAGAAAGGAGGTTATCAGATGACAGAGCCATGAGACATTTCAAACAATGCATACCAACTAGAGAAAATGCATGTGCAACCCTTTCTAATGCTTGGTCAAAGTTGAAAAAGAGTGAAACCTTGTTCACGAAGGTGGGAAATTTAAAGAGTCAGAACCTGTCATTGAGAAAAGCAAACAAGGATTTAAGATTACAAGTGAAATTGGATGAAGATGGTAAGGACAAGATAAATATCCTTACTGAAGTTGCAGAAATATGAGTGAGGAAGCCATATTTTTTTCCTTTTTGGTATGCTGTCTTAATCAAGAAATAGTCATACACAACACTTGCGTAGCGAATATTCGCTACACAAATGTTGTAAGCTCACCTTATCAAAAAGGAAGATATATGATGAAAGGAATACAAGTTTTGAGGTAGAGGCATGGTTCCCAACCATTTTTTTCCACCTGGATCTCTTGAGMAACCACATAATGGGCATTCGCTATGCAAATTCACYACGCAAATGTTGTATCCAKCACTTGCACAGCAGTARCCAGAATTCACTACGCAAAGGTGATAGAGTTATCTAGCAGTGCAYATGATGACTCRAGGCACTCCCTAGATGGACTTGATGACTCATCACAACCACATGGTAGAATTTTGATAAAGCTCTACAATTGTAAAGGATATTTTGGCTATGTTATGATTGGAAAAAACCGATTTTTTGTTTTTAGTAAATCTTGTAGAAGTTGKTGTTCTCTTTGAAAGAAACTAGACCCAGGATTCTAGGATGTAGTAGTTCGACCCCTAGCAGCTAAGTGTGGCATTAGTTTTATATATATGTAGATTATTTTAATGTAAAGAGGGGTGAGTTGGAAGAAATATAGACATTTTGATCTTCATTATAATTTTCTGAATCTAATAGAAACACAAATGCATAAGTCCTGAATTCTTATGAAAAAGATTCTAATGGTGGTGATATGAATATTGTTCTCTTATATTTGTATGTATTTCTTGTGTACTTACTTTCATCTTCACTTTTCTTCTGTTTAAATTGGAAAATTAAGGGTCTATAATTCATCGAATGGTGCTCTAGACTTAAGTTATTTAAACTTTGTTTATCTTCTTAACTAAGGTCAGAATTCATCTTTCATGGTGCTCTGATTTTGTTATGTGTTTTTGTTCCTCTTTCACCCTACATAATCAAACTCAAAACTGAAATTTCATCACCTTATTTATCCTTTGTGCCTCTAAGAGTTCTACCTACAAGTCATTGTTTTCTTTTGTTTTCAGGGGTTGACTCCATAGCCCTAGAGATATTATACCTCCTTGCCAACAAACCTTGAAAAAACTACCTCAATCATCTAAACCTAGCCATCAGTTCAAAAGAAGTATATCTATTAGAGATCAAGTCTCGGAGAGAACCCTCTCTAGATCTAAAGGGCTAGCTTCCAGTCTTAAATTTGGTTTGTAGGTTACCTTTGTAGATTGTTTCTTCATTCCAACAATTTACTCAGTGATAACAGACCATCAAGAACAAAAATCCTACAAGGAGAAAGCTATTTTATGTTGCTCATTGATGATTATACAAGAATGACTTGGGTTTCCTTTCTCAAAAATAAATCCAAGGCATTTAAAAAATTCAAAGCATTCAAATGTTTAGTTAATAATCAGAATGATCTGAAAATCAAATGCTTAAGATCAGATAATGGAGGTGATTTCACATCCAATGAATTTGAATAATTTTGTGAGATCCATGGAATAAAAAGGAAGTATTCAGCTGCAAGAACCCCTCGACAAGATGGAGTATTTGAAAAGAAAAACAAACATATACAATAAATCTTTAGGACAATGTGTAATGAAGAAACACTCTCAGATAGATTTTGGAGAGAAGTTGTTTACAATGCAGTCTACAATCTAAACAGAGGGAAAATCAAAGTTAATTGTGACAAGAATCCCTATGAATTATGGAAAGGTCGACCAACATCTGTCAAACACTTCAGAATATTTGGAATCAAGTGTTACATTAAACGAGATTATGAGGATATAGGAAATTTTGACTCAAGAGCAAATGAAGGAATTTTTTTTGGATATTCTTCAAGAAGCAAAGCCTCTAGATGTTACAACAATCGACTGCAGAAAATTGTTGAAAGTGTTAATGTAAGAATATATGAAGAACTACCACACAAGAATAAACTGGACTCAGAATAAATGGATTACAGCACGGAAGAAGAAGAAACATATGATGAAGAAGAAGAACCAGATAATGTAGAAGAAGAAATAGAATGCTAAGATACAAAAACTCCATCCAAATATGTGTAGAAAAATCATCCAGAAAATTTAATTCTTGGTCATAAAGATGATAAGACTCAAACTAGAAGAAAAATATCAAATATTTATGAGGAGATTAACCTCTCCTTACTGTCCAAAGTAGAACCTAAATGCTTCACAGAAGATCATAATGATCCACATTGGGTGAAGGCTATGGAAGAAGAGTTAAATCAATTTGAGAAAAATGAAACCTGGGAACTTGTCCCAAGACCCAAAGATAAAAATCTGATTGGTACGAAGTGGATATTCAAGAATAAGTTGAATGAAGATGGAAAAGTAGTAATAAATAAAGAAATATTGGTCTTCAAAGGGTATGGTTAAGTAGAAGGCATTGAATTTGAAGAAACATTTGCACCTGTTGCAAGGCTAGAAGCCATTAGAATTTTTTTGGAATTTGCAAGCTTCAAGAATTTTAAATTGTATCAAATGGATGTCAAGTCAGCATTCCTGAATGGATATTTGGAGGAAGAAGTGTACATAGAACAACCTAAAGGATTCCTATTGTCAGAAGATGAAGAATATGTTTGTAGATTGAAGAAAACACTTTATGGATTAAAGAAAGCCCCCATAACATGTATTCATGACTTGACAAGTTCTTGCAACAACAAGGCTTCAAAAGAGGAACAACAGATAGCAATCTTTACATCAAAATAGATAATGAAGAAATTTTGATCATTGTAGTTTATGTGGATGATATTATTTTTGGAAGTAATTTTGATGAAATGAGCCAAAATTTTGCAGAAGAAATGCAAAAGGAATTTGAGATTTCCATGCTTGGAGAACTATCATTCTTTTTGGGACTACAAATTACTCAAATGAGCAAAGACATATTCATTTCTCAGACCAAATACATCAAAGAGATATTGAATAAGTTTGAAATGGAAGATTGTAAACCTGTCAGCAAACCTATGGTTGTTGGTTCTAAGATAAGCAAGGACGATGAATCCAAGGAAACTAATCAAACCATGTGCACATCAATGATTGGTAGTCTACTTTATGTGATGGCTTCAAGGTGAGATATAATGCAGACAATAGGGTTAGTTGGAATATTTCAAGTTGCACCTAAGGAAACACATGTATAGACAATCAAAAGAATATTTAGAATATTTGAAAAGTATGTTGGACTTTGGTTTGTGGTATCCCACAAGAAAACACTTCAATTTGACATCTTACACAAATGCAGATTGGGCAGGCAATGTGGATGACAGAAAAAGTACTAATGGTGTGGCATTCTTTCTGGGCAATAGCTTGGTGTCCTGGTTCAATAAGAAGCGATCAACAATTTCTCTATCCACAACAAAAGTAGAATACATTGCAGCAACAACATGTTGTGCATAGGTCCTTTGGATGAAACAAACATTTAAATACATTCAGGTAGAATATGATCGACCCATATCAATTTTATGTGACAATACTAGTGAAATAAACATATCTAGGAATCCTTTCATGCATTCAAAAACAAAACATATTCCAATCAAGTATCACTTCCTCAGAGAGAAGGTAACAGTGTTGGAGTTACTTCACACACACCTAGGATTTATTTTTCCTAAGGTTTTTCCTTGTTTATTATTCACAATTAGTCATTATCCAGTCTCCTATATTTTAGGGGAGAATATTCCATCTGGATTATATTCTCTTTCAGTTGACACTTCAATTTGACTAGTTGAGTTGAGTTTAGATGTTGCAATGGTTTTGTCACCATGCAACATTGGGATCATCACCAGCTAATGCACACTTTCCTTGGGATCATCACCAGCTAATGCAAACTTTCCTTGGGATCATCACCAGACTGGCGCATTACCCTTGATTTCCCAAGTTAACTCCTCACTACTCTTTGTTCAGTCAGTTAACTAGAGACTGGTAGACTAGTTAACTCAGACTAGGTGGCAGTTCACTCCCGTAACTGCCTGAGAGACTAGACTAGGTGGTAGTTCACTCATGTAACTATTGGTGTGTGTCTAGATCACTCTATACCACCACTATGGAGCATTAGTTACTCATGTATCCTATATCTATTTTAAATTATTCACTCTTTGAGTGTGGAATATGGTTAATGATAATTCTTCTATTCTTTCTTTCCTTCTTCTTATTTCTCAATTTCTCTATGAAAATGTGTCTATTATTGTTTAGATATATCTATTATGTGCAGGTTCAACACATTTACAAACAGAACAGAATGCCAAAATGGAGTATATTAGCACAAAAGAAAAAATTGTAGATATATTTACAAAACCTCTTCCTAGAGAAGTATTTGAGTATCTTAGACAAAAATTGGGGGTGGTCATTATGCCCTCTAACCACTAAAGCACTACAGGAAGAGAATCAACTCGAGGAGAGCTATAAAAAGAGAGGTGAAAACGGGCTCAGGGGGAGCAACAGATTGCTTTCTACATGGAATAATATCCCCTTTCCATTGATTTCAAAGGGGGGGGAGTACAGAGAAAGGGGAAGATTAGCAGAAAAGGGAGACTTGTAGGAAGTAGTCAACTTAGATGAGAAAAAAATAATGAGATCTATGGTTGCATATACTAGAACAGTTTAGTTTCATATTGTGTTGTCATCAATGACAAAGGGGGAGTTAGTTGAAAATGGTGTTGTCATTGATTTCAAAGTTAGACTATGATGATAGTGTTGGGGAATGGAATGGAAAACATTATGAAATAGAGAACATAGTATTGCATACAATCAAAGAGGGACAAGAAATTTTGAATAACGGAGGTGGCATCTAAATATACAATTACAACACTTAAGCACAGAGTATTGTGATTATAACATCACGGTGCATATTGCACATCTTGATCTACATGATCTATTGTGAAATCTCAAATCACATTCGACATATTGATAATGAACCAAGGGGTCTTCTTTTATAGTCTCAAAATGTAACCAACTCCCACAGAATCCAAAAGATATTTTCCACGTATAACCATCAGTGGTTAGAGTTGGATTCACAAAATATTCTATGTCAAGTTGGCTCAACAGAACTTGATCTGACCATTTAACCATCCAACTCATAGTCGGTTGCGTGGTTGGTTGATCCACCACCCAATTGTCTTTGACTATTGATAGAATGTCCTACCAATGGGCACATCAACTACTCAACTGACTATTGTGGTGAGTTGGTCAATCACCCAACCAACTATTTCCAGAAGTAGGCCAACCTCTCGACCAACTAATCCCAGGAGATGTGTGATGAACCATAAATTCTTGATGTTCCAACACCCCCCCATCATCAAACAGCTATGAAGGTTCAGGAGGTGAAATTATATAACTGGAACACCCCCCCATAATTGCATCTTCCTGAATCCCAAGCAAAGTGCATAGCTTGATCAATCTGGCTTTAGCAAAAGGTTTGGTGAATATATCAACAACTTGATATTTAGTACGGCAATATTCAAGAGAAAAAACGTCATCATGAACCAATTGTCGCAAATAGTGAGCATGGAGATCAACCTGCTTCATCTTAATATGAGCGATAGGATTGTTAGAAACATGTATGGAACTTTGATTATCATATAATATTGTAGTCGAGGTCTGAAGAGGAAATCCAAGCTCTCCCAAAAGTTAACGAATCCAAACTGCTTTTGTACCTACTTGAACAACACCACGATATTCTTCTTATGTAGTCGACAGAGAGACTAACTTCTATTTCTTGCACAACCACACCAAAGGTCCAGTGCTATAGTGAAACACATACCCAGAAGTGGACTTCCGGTCATCCCCATCGCCAGCCCAGTCAGAGCAGATGAAGCTGATTAGTGAATCTGAGGTACAACAATATTTGATACCAAATTGAGTGGCACCCTTTAGATATAGAACAATGTGTTTGAATGATTTCCAATGGCTTTCTCCGGGATCCTTCATGAACTGAGAAACCACACTAAAAAAAAAGGAGATATTAGGTCAAATATGAGTAAGACAAATAATATTTTTGACCAATTGTCGATACAGTGTAGCATCAACAATGGTTGTTTGACAAGTTTTAATAAGCTTCACTCCATAATGAAAAGGAATGAAAAAATGCTTGCAATCATCCATCTTAAAACGTGTCAACAGATTAATTACATATTTATACTGAGAAATGAAAAAACCATAACGCAATGGTAATACTTGAAGACCCAAAAAATAATGTAGAGTGCTAAGATCTATCATGTCAACGGATTCAAAAAGTTTTTTCTTCAATCTAATGATGAGAGCATTAGTATTTCCAGTAATTATTAAGTCATCAACATATACACCAACAATCAAGGTGTCTCCACTGGAGTGGAGAACATACAGACTGTGATCATATTCACAATGTTTGAAGCCTAACTGAAGAAAGAAACAGTCAATCTTAGCATACCATGCTCAAGGAGCATGCTTCAAAGCATAAAGTGACTTCTTGAGTCGACATACCAAATTGGAATCCGTCACAAATCTAGGTGGTTGTTCCATGTAAATTTCTTCAAATAGGTCACCATGAACAAAGGCACTCTTCACATCCATTTGATGAATCTGCCATCCAAAACGAGCAGTAAGGGAAAGAATCAATCAAATTGATTTCATCTTTTCAACAGGGGAAAATTTTCCAGTGTAGTCGATGCCTTCTTGTTGAGAAAATCCCTTTGTGACGAGGTGTCCTTTATGTCACTCAACAACACTATTGGAGGTGAATTTGGTCCTATAGACCCATAAACACTTTACAATGTTCTTTCCATGAGGTCTAGGAACCAATTCCTAGGTTTGATTGTTCGACAAGGAATCAATCTCCTTTTTCATGGCATGTTCCCATTCACATCATCCTTCAGCGTCGGAGTAGGTAACAGGATCGAAAGTTTCAAGAACGCGATTCATGAGAGAAATGTTGGCATGTTGCTTCTAACTTCTGTTCTTTCATCCACAGGATGCATCTCTAGCATTAGCTCCAATAGATTCAAGTATATTGGCAGTCCAGTGGGGTAGACAAGAAACAGGTGAACCGTGGTTCACTTCAGTAGGTTGATAAAAAATCAGAGGTTTTTTAGTTGGTGGACTAGTTGAAATAGAAGATGTCAGACTAGTTGACTTAGATATCGACAGTCGAGTCGACATACGCATAAATTTTAATGGACCAGTCGAAGGAGTAAAGAGAGGAGCAGGAGAACTAGTGTTTGAGGCAGCATCAAAGGGAGTGTCTTGTACCAATATAGAGGAGGAATTCAACAACTTGACTTTGGAAGACTTCTCATAAAACTAAACATTACATCGAATAATAATTTGTCATCGGATAGGATCAAACAATCGATAAGCTTTTGAATCTTCAAATTATCCCATCATGATGCAAACATGACTCTTTGCATCTAATTTCTTTCTACAATCATCAGGAATGTGAGCCCAGGAAACACATTCGAACACATGGAGGTGGCCAACATAAGTTGTATTCCCATACCATCATTCAACTGGAGTCATGGAAGGAATAGCTCGAGTTGAGATGTGAATGAGCATATAATTGGAAAAATACACTGCTTCAGCCCATAAGCAAGGGGGCAAGTCCTTAGCCTGCAGAAGACATCTAGCCATTTTAACTAATGTTTGATTCTTATGTTCTGCAACTCCATTCTACTAAGGTGTGTAAGGAACCAACCTATGCCAGTCAATACCAGATCAAAGTAGGTATTCTTCAAAGGGTCGATTGACATACTCACCACCATTGTCTAATGTCGAGCACTTAATGGGTCGACCACATTACTATTTAGAAAAGGCTCGAAATTCTTTGAATTTTTCAAAGACAAGATTTTTATTCTTTGGGAAAAAGATCCTTGTGAAACGAGGGAAATCATTAATGGAATTCAAAATGTACCTTTCACGTTCCACCGAAGGTAATTTAATAGAACAAACATCATTGTGAACCAATTCCAGTAGGTTCTGTGCTCACCACATTTTTCCAGAGTTGAAAGGTTCCTGATGATGCTTCCCAAGTACACAACCCTTACACACACATTTAGGGGGAAACACCTTCGGTAAACCAGCAACCATGTTCTAAGTTGTAAGTTCCTGCAAACTTCACAAATTCAGATGTTCAAGTTGTTCATGCCAAATTCGACCTCTCTCATCAGTGTGAGCAATAAGAGCATTCGGTTCAGATTCAAGTCAATTCGAGTCAAGTCATGCAACTTGTATAAGTTGTTTGTTGGGTCTTGTTGTGATAGGCACTACAACCATCCATTTTCCTTCATTCCATTTGCAATTCCCCTTTCAAGAAAATGGAGCCCCTTATTTTTTGTGATTTGAGCAAGCTCGCCATTAATTGTTTTCTTTAATTCAAGCCTTTGTTGGGAAATATCACTTAACTTAAGAAGAAACTAAGAAAAGAAAGAACTTGAAAAAATCAATTTTTGAACAAGTATGGGAAAATTGGCCAAGTTAGTTTTAACTCTCTGATGTACATCGAAGGAGTTCCATATTACCCCTACAATGTACGTCAGAGGATTTCCCTTCTTCACCTCCTATACCTTTTCTTATCGCATAATTTTCCACTAACTCCTCTGATGGAATCGGAGGAGCTGGTTCCAACTCCTATGATTTCCATTGGAGGAGTTCCCTCCAATTTTGTCAATGTATTCGGAGAAATTTCCCTCAAATCCTCCAACCTCAATTTCCCCACCAACCCCGCATTTAATACAAAATATATTGTTGACGTATATATACATCAGCAGTCCACTCTTTTCATAGTTCTGCTAGAAGGTTAAGTCGAGAAGAGATTTCTTCAGACTGAGACACGCCAAGTCATCACATATGGACTAATACCCTATCAACATTGCAAGATACCAGATATAATAAATATGCAGAACATAAATAAAATGCTAGAAATGGCAGAATAACAGTAATATATCCAGTATAATCTCCACAATAAGACATAAATGATATAAGAACAACAAAAATAGCACTTTGATTCAGAAAGTAATGTTCATAGGCCTCTTCGAGGGGGCAACCTCCAATCGAGCAAGGCTCTGTTACAATAATATCCAAGCTAGGGTTTTCATACCCTCGACCCTTATTTATACTAAATATGTCTATCAAGAGAAGCATCGAGAGGAAGATCCTTCTAGAAGCGGAAGCTTCTATTAGGTCTTCTTACATCCTCCTTATTCTATTTTATTGAAAGGCCTTATTAATATTGACCTTTATTACATCCGAATATATTAATCTACCTATGTGCGGGTTAGGACCCTAACATGTCTTCCCCCTTAAAAACAGCCTTGTCCTCAAGGCTTGAGATGAGGAAACTGCTGCATAATGGTAGTTGGTTCCTAAGTGGCATCTGTTGGATTCGTATCTTTCCACTGGACTATCACTTCCTTGATGGTTCTCTAATGCAGGCGATGCTCACGTTGGTCCAAAAATGCTTCTGGTTGTAGCCAAATGGATCCTTCTTCAGCTAACTTGGGAAGGTTGGTTTGAATTTGGCACCTAGTTCCAATCACCTTCTTTAAGCATGAAACATGGAAAACTGGATGTAGATTCGACTGAATCGGCAAAGATAACTAATATGCAACTTGTCCCACACGTTTGAGAACTGTATAAGGACCATAAAATTTGGGCACTAGCTTCTGACAATGCTCGGCCTTGAGGGAAGTTTTCTTGTATGGTTACAATCGCAGAAACACCTGATCCCCTTCTGCAAATTGACGTTCAGAGCGACCTTGATCTGCTTGTTGCTTCATGCAAAATTTTTCCATGACCAAGTTCTCTTTAGGGGTACAAAGAATATCTTCTCAAACTGTAAGTGTTTGGTCAACCGCCTAGACATTCGAGGTACCCGGTAAGTATGAGAGAACTGAAGGTGGCTTCTATCCATATACCGCTTCAAAAGGATTCATGTGAGTAGTTGTATGGTAGTAAGTGTTGTACCAACATTCGGCTAGGGGTAGCCATTGAGCCTACTAATGTTGTTTTTCAGAAGCAAAACACCTCAGATATGTTTCCAAACACTTGTTGACAACTTCCGTTTGACCATCAGTCTGGGGATGATAAGTTGTCCTGAGATGCAATTGGGTGCCCTAGAGCTTAAACAGTTCTTGCCAAAAATTGCTTGTGAAAGTTGGGTCACGATCAGAAACAATAGAGTGCGGCATGCCATGAAGCTTGAAGACCTGGTCCATGAAAAGTTGAGCCACCGTGGATGTAGTAAATGGATGTTGAAGAGCATAGAAATGACAATACTTGGAAAGGCGATCCACAACCACCATTATGACCGATTTATTCCCCGATTTGGGTAAGCTGGTAATAAAGCCCATAGAGTTATCCTTCCAAATAGCCAGTGGAATCGGAAGTGGTTGTAGTGTTCCCGGAGATTTGACTATTTCTCCCTTGTTACGTTGACACACCTCGCATTTAGCTACAAAATTACGGATGTCCTATTTCATACCATCCCAGAAAAAATAACATTTGACTCTGTCATATGTTTTGGTGAACCCTGAGTGCCCCGCTATGGATGTAGCATGAAGCTCAGAAAGTATTGTGGATTTAATCTTTGATTGTTTACTTAAATACAAATAGCCTTTGTATTGTAGCTCATCGTGGAGCCAAAAGTACCCTAGGGGAGTTGGAGCCTTGGTCTACAATTGTTGGATGAAATGCGAACTTTTGGGATCTTGAAGCCATTCCTGGCGCACAGCTTGGAGCCAATCGGGTACAATGAAGGAAAGAGAAAAAAGGGATCCTTCTTATTCATATTTTCGGGACAGTGCATCCGCAACTACATTGTCTTTTCCCTTCTTGTAAATGATCTCATAATCATAACCAAAGAGCTTAGTCACCCATTTTTGTTGCTCCTGGGAGGAAATGCGTTGTTCCAGAAAGTACTTGAGGTTTTGATGGTCGGTCTTGATTTGGAAGCATTACCCCAAGAGATAAGGGTGCCATAGCTCAATGACATGAAAAATAGCCAACATTTCCTTTTCATAAATGGGTTTTCCCAGATTCCTTTCAGACAGTTTCTTGCTGGTGAAGGCCAAAGGTTGACCCTCTTGCATAAGGACAGTGTCGATTCCTTTCCCTGAGGCATCACATTCTAACACAAAGGTCTTTGTGGAATCAGGAAGGGCCAGAACTGGAGTGTTGCACGTGGTCGTCTTCAAGGTTTGAAAATCTTGAGCAGTAGATGGAGTCCAAGTGAAAGAATTCTTTTTTAGGAGAGCAATGTGAGGTGTTGCAATCTTTCTGTAGTTCTTAACAAACTTGCGATAATACCCTATTAAGCCCAAAAATCCACGCAAGATTTTGAGAGTCTTTGGGTGAAGGAAATCTTGCATAGCTTCAATATTTTTGGATCCACCCTAACACCATCCTTGCCAACCAGATGACCCAACTATTCTACTTCTGAGGCGCCAAAAGCACATTTAGACTATTTCAGGAAAAGTCGGTGATGGGAGAGGAGATGGAGAACTTGAACCACATGAGTAAGATGGTTGGTCCAGGTTTTTCTATAAATGAGGATATCATCAAAGAAAACTAAGACAAAATGACAGAGAAAGGGATGGAAGACATGATTCATGAGGCTTTGAAAGGTGGAGGGGGCATTACACAAGCCAAAGGACATGATGAAAAACTCATAGTGGCCCTCATGAGTGTGAAAGGTCGTCTTGGGAATGTCTACCTCTTTCATGCGTATTTGGTGATAGCCTGAGAGAAGATCAAGTTTAGTAAAGAATTGGATGCCACTCAATTCATCTAGGAGGTCATCAATGACAGGAATGGGAAATTTGTCTTTAATGGTCAGTTTTTTGAGGGCACAGAAGTCAGGACACATTCTCCAAGAACCTTCTTTCTTCAGGACCATGACTACAGGAGAAGAGTAAGGGCTTGTACTAGGGCGGATAACACTTGCATTAAGGAGTTCCTAGACCATTTTCTCAATTTCATTTTTTGGGGAGAAGGGGTGGTGATATGGACAGATATTGGGAGGAAGGCTTCCGGGTACAAGGGGAATGGAATGATCATGAACACTATGGGAAGGAGGGAGGTCATGGGGAGTGGAAAATACAGTTGATGTTTAGAAAGGAGAGCTTGGAGTTCATGCAGCACCGAGGGTGTTTCTGTTGCTTGAATGGCATGGAGTTGGGCAATGACACCAGAATGACCTTTTTTGAGCAGCTTTTCCATGTGATGGGAACTAATGACCTCAAGTGAACCAGCARTGATGCCTTGGAATTTATATTGGTGGCCTTCCTGGTCGAATTGCATGGTTAATGCCTTAAAATATATGAGAATGGGACCCAAAGTTCTTAGCCAGTYTGCACCCAACACAATGTCACAACCACCCATGTCGATAGCAAACATATGGGATTTTAGGTGGTAGTCAYCGATTTGGAGACGCACATTTTCACAGTGCCCTCCACATTTCATGGAACTACCATTGGCAATCATTATTTGGAAATTGTTGAYAGCATGGATGTAGCAATGAGTTTCTTGGGCAATGCGGTGATGAATAAAATTATGGGTGCTTCCACTATCAACCARAATGATGACCTTTCGATGCTTGATGTAACTGATTAACTTGAGGGTTTGGGRAGTGGAAAAGCCAGTGAGAGCATTAAGGGAAATATTCTGAAATGTCCTCARAGATGGCCATAAAAAKATTTTGTTCCTTACACTTGTGGCTCGGGAAATATTTKTCATCACAATTATAACAAAATCCTTTGAGTTGGCGTTCATCCATTTTAGCCCTGGTCAATTTTTGGATATTTAATGGGGCGGAGGGAGTAGTGGGAGTGATGGGTTGAAGGAGAGGGATAAAGGAGGGTTTTCAGTTTTGAGATGATACAACCTGTTGTGCTTCTTTAGCTCTTTTATTAGCCTCCACCCAAGTCGAGGGTCGAGCCATGAGGACATGGGCCTAAATCTCCTCCTTGAGGCCACTAATAAAACACTCTCAAAAGAAAGCATCAGTCATGTCCTCTCTTCGAAAAGCCAAGCGTTCAAAGGAAGCTATGAAGTTTTCTACTATTCTGGATTGTTTCAACTTTGTCAAATGGCCCAAATGGTTGGTGTCTCTATCAAAGCGTTCATAAATCTCGGTCACAAATTGGCTCCAAGCAATATACCCTTGATAGGAAGTTTTTCTCCATTGCCACCATTGCCAATGTTCTTGATCTAGATGGAGAACACCATACTGGAGATTGGCCAAGTCATCTGTAATGCCATATAAAGATAAATAATGCTCCATTTGGGTTACCCAACCAGGGGGGTCCGAGCCATCAAATTTGGTCACGTCCACCCGCGGAAGGCGTATGTCACGTTGAAAGTGATGGGACTGAAAGGTATGGGAATGGGAGGAAGTTTCTCCTTCATTTTTTGGAGGTGCTTCAGAGAAATGGTCATCTGTAGGGATCTTCAGTTTGGTGCAAAGTGATGCAAAGACAGATTCAAGCTGGGTGGCCAGTTCTTATTTGACTTCCTCCATTGATGATTGCATGGTTGTATTTATGGTAGCATTGATGGACGAATCGATGGAGGCAACAGTAGCACTGAGTTGTTTCACTTCTTTTTGGGTTTCTAGGAAACCAGATTGCATGGTGTTGAAGCGAGCTTCCAGGTCTTGGCTACGGGTATTGGCCATGAGGATGGGTGAACTGAAAAGGGGCGGGAGGGGTCAAATTTTTTGTCGAGTTATACTCCGGTCTAAAGAATACTGTAGTGATGAAATCCCCAAATGCTTAACCAGAAAGAGATGTGTATTTACTTGGCAACCCGAACACAGTTGCGCGGCAATAGATCTGGTTTGTTTTTAATTTTTTTATGTTTCTGTCCCCCAAGGGTTAGGTATTCAAGGGTTCTACAGACAAGGGTTTGCCCTGTGCTATAGCTCTCTGATATACGTGCGGGGTCCAACAGTAGTACTCGGCCCAATATCTTAGGGCACTAACTAAGGAGGATAGACCGCACCCTTAGCCATACTACCCGACTACCCAGGAACTAGAGAGTATCTTCCTGAGTGTTGTTCTTGGTGAAAATATAGTAGTCTGGTGGCCGAAAGGTTTATCTAAAGAGGGCTTCAGGAAAGCTAGGCCGATCTGTACACAGGTGTTGTCTGATGCGCTACCACTCAAAGGGGTACCAACATGGGTTACAAGGGTGGCCAATAGATGTGCGCTTAAGAACCACTTGTATTTTCTATGTGTATGAATCCCTCAACCCCAGGTTTATGCGTGTAATGACAAATATCTATGGTTTAAAGATGCTAGAATACATCTCTACCCTGGAAAAAAAATTCCCACAATTTATGCCAAGGAAAGTGCTATGATACCAATTGCAAGATACTAGATATAATAAATATGCAGAACAGAAATAAAATGCTAGAAATGGTAGAATAACAGTAATATATCCAGCATAATCTCCACAATTACACATAAATGATATAAGAACAACAACATAAATAGCACTTTGATTCAGAAAGAAATGTTCATAGGGCTCTTCGAGGGGGAAACCTCCAATCGGGCAATGATCTATTACAATAATCTCCAAGATAGGGTTTTCATACCCTCGACCCTTATTTATACTAAATATGTCTATCAAGAGAAGCATCTAGAGGAAGATCCTTCTAGAAGCGGAAGCTTCTATTAGGTCTTCTTACATCT
>ML784835.1:185684-196266 GCA_009831015.1 Picea engelmannii
CTCACCCTACAAATAGTTTTTAACAAACATTGTCCATGTTCTTGACTACGCCATAACAACCACTTCGCAGCCATTTTTCCCTACACAGCATTCAAAACATTAGAATCTCCTTTTTTAGTTGGCCCTAGAGACCACAGGAAATTCGATGATGCCCCAAACCCGTTATCTCTACCAAATAGGAACAAGCTTCATTTTTCACCTTCAGTCGAATCCTAAGTGAAAACCAGACCATAGCTAGTTCCAAAGGTTTTTATCGGGAATGTTCTCAATAACTCCTATGATTGTAACAGAGAAGTTATTGTTAACTCATCCGATGTGATCAAAGGAGTTCTTGTTAACTTCCCTAGCCATTTATCCCTCACTCAGACCACTTGACAGTAACTCCTCTGATCATATCGGAGGAGTTCTCGCTAACTCCTACAATATTATCAAAGGAGTTCCAAGTAACTATGTCAATTTTCATTACGCTTCGGAAACGCGAGTAACAATTCCTCCGATATGTTATTGAAGAAATTAGATTTAACTCCTCTGATTCACATTGGAGGACTTGTTCTTAACTCTGTCGATCAAAACTAATTTATACAACCTCTCATGTGACTCAAAAACCTTAGCGCGAACTTCTTTGATTTGCATCGAAGGATTTAATCTTTCAACCTCCGATTTTTTCCTTTTAAGCATACTTTTCACCCATTCTTCCTCAAATTTCCACCAAGTTGCTCAAACATGCATGTTGTCACTTTAATATCCTCATATGATGACTCCCTAACCAATGGTAACACCAATGATTCCTTTGGTAATTCAAACTCGTTATTTGCATTCAATTGTATGTTATATTCTAACATATACACTAAACTCATCTTTCATTGTAGGTTCAAGTATGTCACCTCGAAAGAAAAAAAAAAGTAAGGCATCTAGAGTTGAGGCCTCTAGTAGTGGCCAATAAGAAAAAGGTGAGCCAAAAATCATCGGAGCCACATATGATGATGTGTTAGGTCTACTAGAAAAGGACGGAGAAACATTGAAATGGGGAAAGATATACCATGTGTTCGAAATATATAATTTCTTCATTGAAGCTAAAGATCCAAATGAACTTCAAGTATTCAAGAATATTGAGACGTCGGGAATATTCAGAGTAGCAACACACCCAATATTTTTTCCATGTGCGGATTCCATCACATGGATCCTAAATAACATAGATGTAAACAACAGATATGTACACAATGCAAGGAAATACCCCATAGTGTCATTCAAGCTGGAGTATTTGGCCAAGTGTTAACATATTGAGAAAGGAAGCAAGAGGCTAGATAGAAATATCCTTAGTGAGTTTGAGTATATTTCAAAGGAACTGTTCCCAAAATGGTATAGGGCAGATAAGAAATTCAAGTACAGACCTAAAAGTGGATATCCCACAATTTCCCTAAGAATACCCTACCAGTAATTAGTATCCATGTTGTGCATATTATATTGGGAACCTGACACATATTAATTCTCCCTATCGTACATGCCTCTAATATACTATTATGCATATGAGGGAGAATTGTTCAACTGAGAATTCATTCTATTTGAGAATCTCACGGTGGCCATATTTGCAGTAAAGGAATCCCAAACTGGAACATTTCCAAGATTCCATATGTCTTCATACCTTCTGGACATCATGTGCACAACCCATAAATACCCTAGAATGGGGTGGATTTGGCATTCATCTGGCCCAACAATTCATGTATATTGTAAGGTGCTTTGGGAGCATAAGTACCACATGGAATACCAAAGGATATGCGAGCACTTTTTGGCCCCATTATACGAGTTAATTTTCTACACCACTCCCCCATGCATCACTGTAAATCCATAACAGTCATAAGGAGAATTGGGGACTGGTATCTCATGGAGCATGACACTTATATAAGGGTATATGGTGCAATGGAACCACCCCATCTACTTCCTTGGTTTGTGCCCGACAAGCTTGTACTCCAATAAATGGCATACCATACCATCATACATGGAGTTGGAGGAATGTTATACCGATTGAAGAAAGCAAGTTGACCTTTGCTGCCATTGTATGTTGGAAATTACTTTTTCAAAAATACTAAGCAGGTATAAGTAGAGGTAAATACCTTGTTGTCTTATCATTTTGGGGAAGAGTGATACAAGAGACATGACCCCAAGAATATTGTGAGAGAGAATTTCAACAAGATTGGTCTGCCTTGGTAATATACCATATATATTTGGGAGGAAGAAGAAGTGCACCAAAACGCCTGGACATACAACGATGGCATCTTCAACAGGATTGGCTAGCCAAGAGGAAGGATCGCAGATGAAGAAAAAGTTAGGGAGGAAGCCAAGAAGAAATCGGAGGAAGAGTAAGTTGAGTAAATTCCCTGTAGTTTCTCCTCAATACATTTTGTTTCAGCAGAAGAGGTAAAGGAAGGACCAACCAATAAAAAGAGGAGGGACAAAGATAGAGTCTTAAAAAAGAAAAATGATGCAGGAAAGAAGAAGAAAAAGATTGATGTAGACAAGGCTAGAGCTAAAGCTGAGGTAGAGGAAAAATTTGCAGCAGAGTGAGAGGTCAAACAAAAGGAGCGAACAATGAGGGAAGCAACAAAAAGAATTGTAGTAGAACAAACAAAAAAGGAAGCTAAAGAGGCAGTCGACAAAGTGTCTAAGGCTGAGAGACAATAGAAAGAGGTAGAATATAGAGGGGGTGACACCCACCTAATGGAAACAAATATCCTAGAAATTTCTACTGCATATATAGGAACAAACCTATTGGGTGGTGATTTAAGGATTGGGCTCTGGGAGCCATTCCAACCAAGCGAGGTACTTGACTTAAGAAGCTTCACCTATGACAACAAGACATGCATAATTATGCAACAAAAGGTGAAGAATATTAGGTATCTAGAGAGGTAGTGGGGGGGGCAGAGGGCCCATAGTGATAATAGTGGAGGTCATTCAATGTAAGGTGGACTAGGTCCACTATAGTATTAAATAATGCCTACTATGGTAATTAGATGTAATAAATAAAAGAGGACTTCTTAGAAGGTTCCATCTCTAGAATTTTCTTAGGTGGTTGATATCACTATATAAAGGGGTTCAATCAATGTAATGAGATATGAAGAGAAGTATTGTATTTGGAGTGGTAGCTCAATAGGAGGATGCCCCCTCGAAGAGGAAAGTGAATAGGAGATTATCCCTTCGATAATAGTATCCATTGTATGTCGTTGCCCTACCTCAAGGGTTTTCTTATAATAAAAGTGTGGTTCTTATATATTTTTTTCTGAATCTTTGTGGCATTTTTGTGTGCAAGTATTTGGTTCTTAACAAGTGGTATCAGATAACTTTCCTTAGCAGGCATTGTGGAAAAAAAAATCTATTTTTGTATATTTTTTCGAAGAAGAAAAAGAGGGTCGCAACATTCTAGATGATTTTTGTATATTTATGTGAAAAAATTGTGGCAACGGGTTGTATATTGGAGTTCCTCTCATAAAAACACCCAATAAAAATAATAATCGTCTGAAACAAAGTCTGGGAAGTGAAGTTATCGACATTTTAAAATATTCAATTTTTAAGGGTTTTTTCCGCAGACGGACGCGTGATTTTTTTATTTTTGTAACACTTGGATGCCAAATTTGTTCAAACAAATTACAGATTTGAGTTTCTCTCACAATTTCACCCAAATTCAAAAAACAAATCATCTGAATTGGAGTTACGGAAGTGAAGATATTGTTGATTTAAAATCAATTATTTTTGGGGGTTTTTGTGATGGCCAGGGAACTGCAGAGTTCATAACTTTTCATAGGGTGCTTAGATTTCTACCAAATTAGTTCCATTGGATAGAGAATTTTCATAGCTTTCTTCTGGTATTGTAATACCCCTCGACCAAACCCAATTGTAAATATAAATGCAAATGTACTTAAGTTGGTGAGTTGTTTGATATCATTTTTATATGCACCTTCTATCCATATGGATATTGGTGGCCACCCACCTTTTCCAACTGGCTCAAAATAGTTTTCTGACAATTTTGGCAATTTACTATTTTTAGTAGTTTTAGCTTACGGGGCCATTTTGAGGGCCTAAATGAAGGTTTTTCGAGATCGAGATACTCAATGATAGCAGAAGGCATAAGTGATCCCCCAAAATGAATCTCCTCGACAATACCTTTCTAATGGGCTATCACACGCCTAAAACGGAGATCGTATGCAAACGTTACGACCCCGGGAAGTTGATATACTAACTTACCCAAATGGGGCCCACATGACTTTTGGCGCTTCATCTCCTAGGGTTAGGTTTTTTGGATTTATAGGGGTTTTGGCATTCTTGTTTATTGTAAAAAGGCCTTCAGAACCTCATTTTAATCTTCTTCTTGTGAATGCGTGCAGTCGTCACATCTCTTCTCAGAGATAAGCCTCCACCATTCCAGCAAGCTTGTTTCCGCTGCATTTCACAGTTTCAACTTATTTCATTATTGAATAGAAAACCAGTTTTACTGTATCTCTGTTATTTTGTGTTAAGCACCTATTAATAATTTGTATTCATTTTGTTCTTCTCATAAAATCTGGATCATTGGTATCAGAGCGGTCTGCTCCTTGTCGTCTTAACGCATGTCCCCAACAAGGTCGGAGTACAAAGAGTTGGGTCTCGAGCTTGTTTCTCTTGAGGACAGAAGTTCTCGCATGCCCAAGCAACCTCTCATGGCAGGAGAAAAGAAATATGATGGGATAGGAGATCCTTTCAAACTGTTGATTGAGAAGCCCTCACACAACAGAAAAATGAGATGATGGATAGTTTCGCGCAAATCCTTCGGTGGCTACCAACATGCGACTAATCTTCTTTGAACGGAGGCGCCGCCCCCTTCAAGGTACAAATAAACTTCGATATTCCTACATTTTAAGGTTAGATAGACGCAGATGTTGTAGACAAGTGGTTGAATCTACTAGAAGGGTATTTTTCTGTCCATAACTTTTCGAATAGAGAAAAGATTACTTTTGCGCTCCTCGGAGCCGTTCCCCATGTCAAAGATTGGTGGGAAAATTTCTGTGAGCAAAAGGAAATAGAGGAAACCTCATTATTTTCAGTCACGGCCACCTGGGAATCCTTCAGGGATGCTATTAAGGAACATTACTACCCTCTCGGAAGTTATGATGACCTGTATACCAAATGGACCACACTACGGCAAGAAAGAGACCAAGCAGTGCCTGATTTCACAAATATCTTCCATACCTTGTGCACCAAGTTGGGTATCAAAGATTCAGAGAGACATTTGGTGCTCAAGTATCATGGTTCTCTTCATAGATACATCCAGACTGAAATGGAATTTTTGGACATCTCATCCTTGGGCGCGGCCTACCGATATGCCATCAAAATCGAGCAGAAGCTCAAACAAAAGACACGGCAATTTGGGCCTGCGAACTCCTCACAAAAAAAATCGAGAAAGGGCAACCCCAACACATAGAACAAAGAATAGATAAAAGATGGACAGTATTAGGACAACCAGTCCAAGCTGCAAGCAAAGAAGGACACCAGAAAGACAAAGAAAGATACCGAGAAGTCGTGCGACTTCCATAAGATCCCTTGGCATAACATTGTTTACTGTTTCTCAAAGGAGTGGTTGGTGGCTGAAGTGAAATCCTCTGAATTAGATGCGGATTCTGACTCTGAGACAGAAGCAAAAAGGGGAAGGCAGATCATTGATTCGGAACCTAGTGCCACTGTTTCTACCAACAAGCTCCAGCTCAGTGAACCAGACGAGCCAGAAGAAGGAGAGCACCTCTTCCATTCACAGATGTGGGTAAAAGGCACCCTGTTGCACTTCATCGTTGATAGCAGTATCTAGAAGAACCTCATCTCAGCAAAGGTCGTCAAGTGGCTCACCCTGCCAACAAAGTTGCACCCACAACCCTACACCATTGGATGGCTCCTCCAAGGAAGCGATCTCTGTGTCAACCAACAGCGTTGACTGTCATACGGAATCAAGCCCTTCAAAGACGATGTATTATGTGATGTTGCTCCTCTCGAAATTTGTGATGTTATTTTGGGCCAACCTTATTTATGGAAATGTCATGTTGTATATGAATCTAGGCCTCATAGTGTTATTATTACTTTGAATAGGAAATTGTATAGGATACCTGAGGCAGTCCCACCTGGTGTTATTTCCTTGATCTCTCAAATGGGGAAGTTTGTCTTCTTCATGATTCGCTCTTAGAGTAAGAGAAAGATCATAGCCACATCCAGGGTCTCTGTGGCTGACCTCTCCACACAGCAAAAGCATGTAGATAAGGTCGTGAAAGAATACTCGGATATCTTCTCGTTAGCTACAAGGGTACCTCTGCACTATCAGGTCAAGCACCCCATCGATTTGACCCCTGGCACATCGCTTCCCAATGGGCCAGTTTATCGCCGCTCTTTGTTAGAGAATGAAGAGATCAAGTGACAGATCCAAGAACTTCTCCACAAGGGGCACATCCTTCCCAGCTCATCACCTTGCGAGATCCCAATCATGCTAGTATAGAAGAAAGATGGAACCTGGTGACTCGATATTGATTACCAGGCTCTGAATAAAATCATAGTCAGAAACTGGTACCCGATTCCCTGAATTGACGAACTCCTTGATAAACTCATAGGGCCAAATACTTCAGTAAGATTGATCTGAAGTCTAGCTACCACCAGGTCCTGATAGAACAGACAGATGTATAGAAGACCACCTTCAAGTCAAAGGAAGGCCTTTTTGAATGGTTGGTCATGCCCTTTGGTTTGAAAAATGCTCCAGCCTCTTTCATGAGGATGATGGACAATATCCTATGACCATTCACCAATACTTTTTTAGTGTGTATCTAAATGACATTCTAATTTACAGCAAGACTTGGGTCAAACACTTGCAGCATATTCATCAGGTTATGCACACCCTGCGGCAGCACAAGATATACGCCAACTTGGAAAAATGCTCCTTTGGCATGGACAGGGTCCATTACCTGGGATACATCATTGATCAGCATGGCGTACATGTGGATCCAACCAATATCCAAGTCATCCGTGACTAGCTAGACCCAACAACACTCACTGAGCTTCGGAGCTTCTTGGTCCTTGCCAATTTCTATTGTAGGTTCATCTAGGGATTCTCCCATATTGCATGGGCCCTCAGCCAAAAAAACAGGGGTGGTGGTAAGGAAAAATTTCCATGGGGATGGTCCCAACAACAAGCATTCAATGATTTGAAGCAGCGCTTGTGCTCAGCCCTAGTACTTTCACTACCATACCTGCATCATCCCTTTGAAATCGAGACATATGCTTTAGACTATGTTGTGGGCATCGTTCTCACTCAGCACGGCCACCCCATGGCCTATCATAGTTAGACACTGTCAGATATTGTTCGTAAGTACCCTACTTATGACAAGGAAATGTACTCCATTTTACAAGCCTGCCACCAATGGAGACATTACATTCTTGGTAAGGAGACAGTCATCCACACTGAACATAAGCCACTGCAGTTCATGCAAACACAGGGAAAATTGTAGAATGACCACCATCAAAAGTGGTCCACATACTTGCAACAATTCCACCTCAACATCAAGTATAAAACAAGAAGCACCAATTGCGTCGTTGATTGCCTCAGTATATTTCCAATCATGGCATTCACCACAGTGCTAGAATATTTCGGCCATGAGACATCTGGATGGCCCCAAATCTATGAGACAAACCCTAACTTTCACCACCACCTACCAAATGTTGGGTTCAAATGCAGTTGTTGATAATTTCCATCTTCATGATGGGTGGTTGTGGTGTCTGGGCCATATTTTTGTTCCATCAAGTGAGCGATTGAAGATGATTTGGGAAGCCCACTACAGTCGGGTGGAAGGACACTTCGGTGTCAAAAAGATAGTAGCGATGTTATAGAAACATTTCTACTGGCTAAAAATTCGACAGGTGGTCAACAAGTATATCAGGTCTTGCACTACCTGCGTTATTGCCAAACCGACCACTAAGAAACAGGGCTTGTACACCCCTCTTCCTACTCCTGACAAACCATGGGAATCGATCTCAATGTACTACTTGTCGGGCCTCCCGTCCACCAAGCAGGGAAATGACTGTGTTTTTGTGGTTGTTGATCGCTTTTCTAAGATGGCGATTATGGTTGCCTGCAAGAAGAGCATCACAACAAAGGCCACTACCAAGATCTTCTTTGAACAAGTCTAGGTACATTTTGGAATCCCACCAACCATTTTCTTAGATCACGATATTCTATTTCTCAGCACATTCTGGTCGAGCCTCTAGTCACTGTTGGACACCAAGCTCACCAAATCCATGGCCTTCCACCCTTAGACAGATGGCCAAACCGAGGTTGTAAATCGAATGATTGTGCATATCCTTCACATGTATAATTCGAAGCACCCTCGCACATGGGATGAGAGCCTTCCCTATGTCCATCATAGCTACGACCAAGCCCTGCATAGCTCAATAGGCCATAGCCCCTTTCAGGTGGGGTTGGGATTCCAACCATTGGGTCCCATAAATGTTGCACTTCCCCTTGCGATCACCTCGACTGACTCATCTCCTGCTCCAACTGAAGCTGACAAAGCCACCAATTTCATTGAGCGGATCTAGCACATCCCCCAACAGGTTCAAGATATCCTACAGAAGTCCAATGATAAGTACAAACAGTGCCATGATCAACATCAGTTGCCACATATGTTTCAGGCGGGAGAAAAAGTTTGGTTGCACTTGCAGAAAGAACGCCTTATAGGACCCCATCAGAAGCTTTCCCCACTCCTTTATGGGCCATACACTATCACCAAGTCCATGGGGGACAATGCTAATGAGCTCAACATTCCTCCCTCCCTTGGCCTTCACCCAGTGTTCAACGTGGATCTCCTTCGCCCTTATTTCCCACAATTATTAGACACCTCAGAAGTAGAAGAACGGTTGACACCAACAGAGCTCAACCCTAACTGCATACAATAGGCATCCAATGATCATATTTTGGACACACGGATCAAGGGCACTCGACAACAAAGGATCCAACTTTATCGAGTCGTCAAAGCAGGGCAACTCCTGCACCAAGGAAAGTGGCTCACCCGGGGCCAAATTCAGCAGAAATTTCCTCATTCGATGGGGCAAATCAATGCAATGGATACTATTGATTCATAAGGAGGGAGGATTTATCCATATGGATATTGGTGGCCACCCACCTTTTCCAACTGGCTCAAAATAGTTTTCTGACAATTTTGGCAATTTACTATTTTTAGCAGTTTTAACTTATGGGGCCATTTTGAGGGCCTAAATGAAGGTTTTTCGGGATCAATCTCCTATATGATAGCTTAAGGCATAAGTGAGACACAAAAATGAATCTCCTCGATGATACCTTTCCAACCGGCTATCACACGCCTAAAATGGAGATCGTATGCAAACGTTACGACCCCGGGAAGTTGATGTACTAACTTACCCAAACGAGGCCCACAAGACTTTTGGCGCTTCATCTCCTAGGGTTAGGTTTTTTGGATGTCTAGGGTTTTTGGCATTCTTGTTTATTGTAAAAAGGCCTTTAGAGCCTCATTGTAATCTTCTTCTTGTGAATGTGCGCAGTCATCACATCTCTTCTCAAAGATAAGCCGCCACCATTCTAGCAAGCTTGTTTCCACTGCATTTTACAGTTTCAGCTTATTTCATTATTGAATAGAAAACCAGTTTTACTGTATCTCTGTTATTTTATGTTAAGCACCTGTTAATAATCTGTATTCATTTTTTTCTACTCATAAAATCTGTATCAGTGGTATCAGAGTAGTATGCTCCTTGTCGTCATAATGCATGTCACCAACAAGGTCGAAGTACAAAGAGTTGGGTCTCAAGCTTGTTTCTCTTGAGGACAGAAGCTCTTGCATGCCCAAGCAACCTCTCATGGTAGGAGAAAAGAAAGATGATGGGAAAGGATATCCTTTCAAACTGTTGATTGAGGAAGCCCTCATGAAACAAAGGAACGAGATGATGGATAGCTTCGCGCAAATTCTTTGGCGGCTACCAATAAGTGATGCATCTTCTTCGAACAGAGGCACCACCCCATTCAAGGTACAAATAAACTTCGATATTCCTACATTTGAAGGTCAAATAGATGCAGATGTTGTATACAAGTGGTTGAATCTACTATAAGGGTATTTTTTTGTCCATAACTTTTCGAATAGAGAAAAGATTACTTTTGCACTCCTGAAAGTCGTTCCCCATGTCAAAGATTGGTGGGAAACTTTCTGTGAGCAAGGAAACAAAGGAAACCTCATTATTTTTAGTCACGGCCACCTGGGAATCCTTCAGGGATGTTTTTAAGGAACAATACTACCCTCTCGGAAGTTATGATGACCTGTATATGAAATGGACCACACTGCGGCAAGAAAGAGACCAAGCAATGCCTGATTTCACAAATATCTTTCATACATTGTGCACCAAGATGGGTATCAAAGATTCGGAGTGACATCTGGTGCTCAAGTATCATGGTGCTCTGCATATATACATCTAGACCGAAATGGAATTTCTAGACATCTCATCCTTGGGCGCAGCCTACTGATATGCCGTCAAAATCGAGTAGAAGCTCAAACAAAAAACA